>CACRXK020009266.1:0-19425 GCA_902702795.2 Paramuricea clavata
GAAATGATCTGCTGCATCTGTTTGTATAAATTATTGGAAACAAAAACAGTGAAGGAGTTCTGACCTGACAATACTAGCGCGGTCATTATATTCAAAGAATAAATAATGAAAGTGGTTCCAGACAAGATTCTTGCCACTTTATCTCTACTACTTACTATGCAGCCTAGACTTAGGGCCTTCGCGTTATAGGTGGTAGTTGATTTGCATGTTAGTCGATTTTGTGACGTCACGAAGCGTATGCCCCGCCCCCAAATTGCCTATGTTCCAATCTTCTTATCTGCAATATAATTAAATAGAAGGCCCTGGGTCTCGGCTGCTCACTATGTAATACTTAAACGTTTTTAACAATGATCTTATATGCATGGTGTTATTTTTAAGGTCTTAATGATCAACAGTTTGTCCGACGTTACACGTGGAGTGACAAGACTCCTTTGGACTATATTAATTGGAACACCAATTCATCTAAACAGTTCAAAGTAAATGAAAACTGCGTGAAAATGCATACAAAAACAGGCCTTTGGGAGACAACACGGTGCGATACCAGTTTGCGGTACATGTGCAAGCGGAAATTAGGTAGGATACGTTATAATCAAAAGATAACATAACTTCATCTCAGCGAACAAGTCTGCTTCCATACTAAAGAATGAGCTCATATAAGTAACGATAATATCTAAAACTTGAGAAATAAATGAAAGTAACCATAGAGGGGCCAGTACACCAGACGCCCAATATACAAAACGCATATCTGAGAATGGATGCACGTATGATGTGTCTCGTCAAATCCCTATAATTTTAATTAGAGTTCTCTCTTTCAGAATGTTCCTCAGTGATATCTATAAATTCTTCAATGGTAACAGTAACTGATGCTTATGGCACTCATGGAGTAAATAAAGCCATTTTAACTGACGAAAAAGCGTGCGATTCTACTTGGTGTACAAACAATACGTCTGGGACTGCAAAAATCATGGTGCAAATTGTTTATAGTTTTACATGCTCATGCAGTTTAAACCATATCGGGCATATGCCACAGTTTTAAATTGCTCTTTTCGTTATAGGTTGATCTTGGCGAGTTAGTCCGTGTTACAGCAATTTCATTTCAAGGACGAGATTCCTACGATAAAATGCTTGACTTCCACCAATTATTTTACGTGAAGTCGTTCCGCATTGACTACAAAAGAAATGGACGTTGGCGACCATACTACATGGACGGTTATCATACTGTAAGTGAAAGTATATAAATTCTCAATGCTGGCAACAATGACCCGACACGCCACTCTATCGCTTTATTGGCAATGATGTCAATGCGCAATGTTTCCTTAACCGCATTATAAATGCAATGTATCGATCCCGCCGAACAGCTGAGGGTGGAAGATTGTTGCCCGCTGCTACGTATACCACCTACGCATACAAGACAAAATGCGGAAGAGAAATTTTTGAAATAACGATTTGAAAGATCCTCTTAACTTTCAAACGTATACATTAGAGAGGTTAAGATACCCCGGTTTCGGTGTACGTGTACGGGTAGCATGATTTTGGTTAGCAATATTTTCGTCGATGTCTGTACCTTTACTCGTCATTAAGGTGCACATTTTTCGCATTATATCATTGTCTATTGCAAGAAAACAGAAAAAGTGTGATCGAATTACAGACATCAGTAAAACAAGATGACACTACTCGTACCTGTACACCGATACCGGGGTATCTTAACCTCTCTACTGTCTAAATTCTGTACTGTGATTTATACAAGGAAACATTTGAAATTAATTAAAATTTAATTCAAACTTTCCTTCACATAATCACATCGTTTAGAATAATCAACGCACAGTAAGTGAAACGACTGTAACCCTTTTAATAGGCCAATTTTGTGAAAACAAATCTTTAACATTTTTTCTTGCAGACGGCTTAAAACTAGGGTTGGTTAGTTTTCACAATTTGCTTGATTTCTAATGTTGGAATATACCGTCTGCATGAACTTGATTTTGGCCTCACTTTGCCCTATAACCAGGCCTGATTCAAGATGGCGGCCTTCAGTTGCTATCCTAATCCTGACAACCCTAACCCTAGAAAGTCACAACTATACACCATTGGCAAAATCTCTGAACATATTCGCAATGCATGTGTGCAGTCAGTTTCTCATCAGGTGTCATCAGTAATCTGTCGTGGAAATGTTTGCTATTAAAATAATAAAAACTAGAAACTTATATAACTGCATTGCCCACGCGCTTGGCAATCCTCTAATATGGTCATTTTGGAATTTTTATGTTGCAGACAATACTAGGAAACCAACACGGTGCTGTTGTTAACACCAAGACGTTTAAGCATCCTATCACATTAGATGGGCTATCAATTACACCGGTCACTTGGTTTGGGGAGCTTATTTGTATGAAAATACGACTTCATGGTTGTCCTTACGGTGAGGAAACCCATATTACATTATAATATTTGACATTATCATCCGACATTAAAGCATCATATCACACCTTTAATTATATGTATAAATTTTAGAAATTTTAGATCAAATCTATCTGGGAGGTCCATGATGTTGACTACGCAGTCAAAATGTTTGATGATTATGCATGCATGCATGCGAATTGTATATTTGATACCATTGTGATCGGTTTTTGGTCATTTTCTTTAATTTGTTTTTAATTCAAGCATGCATCATGTGCTTAATTATTTTTCTCTAGTGTGCCAAAACCAGCTATTGTCTGCCTTTCCTGAAAAAATGAAAGGTGATCTTGTTACCGCATCATCAGTCAAATATCCAAAGAATAAACCGAGGCAAGTTGGAATGGATGGGCTTTCTTGGTGTGCCAAGGTAATCATCAGTGATATTTTTATGGTTTATCGACTCGCTCCGGACAAACCCCTTCGGGAAATATCATCACTTCGGGTAATATTTCGCTGAATCCCCCGAGCGGAGGGTCTATAAATGGTAAATTATCAGTACATCTAATTAAAATCCTCCAAGTTGAGAATAACCTGTCACATATACCTATTTTCTAATCAACCTTTTTCTAAAACTACAAACGTGGACATAACGTACTTGTTAATAAAATTTCAATTAACCTCTGAGGGTTTAAATTGTAGTCTGTGGAGAAAATAATGCCAACAGTTGGGTGGGGAGAGAGGACAAGAAGCTAATAAAGTTAGTTGAATGTATTTTTCTGAAATTTCGATCTATTTTATTAATTAATATGCAATTTTGTCCAGGATTGTAGCAAGTATATTTGTTGCTTTTTAAAATAACCTTTGAAATATTGATGGTAACAGTTTTTAAAATTTGCTTTAAGGTGGCTCCATACAGTTCCGTAGTATAAATGCCTTATTGCGTAAAAATTTCAATTTATAAATTTTATCACTTCATCTATTAATCTTAAGCATTCCCGAGTATAAATTAAGTATTTGGTAGAAAAAAATTGCAATGTTCTTGAACATAATATTGTTTCCATGGTAACAGTAGTCTCGCCAAATATGGTATTTTTTGCTATTTTAAGCAGGTTTTTATTATTTATTTTCCGAATATTGCCGGTGACACCCCATTTTTAACTGCTGTATAGCTTTCACTTTTAATGCTGAATCTTATCCCTGAAAATAAAAAAATTCTGTAGATTAGAATAGCCAGAATAAAAAATTGCGGATTTAGAGTTTTCCAATCTACAGATTTTTTTAAAATTTTGATATTCTATTTGTTTTAAAAGAAGTTATCGTTGTGCAAAATTTCATCACATGTCACCGTGCAAAATTTTGAATTACGCCGTTTTATTGTGGTATCTCACTCGCTCGGCCGAAAGTTTTTCGAGCTCTGCAAGATCAATGAATTGACATGCGCGTACATGTTTTCGCAGGCGCATCTCCAGAAAAACACGCACAAAAAGTTTTTAGTCTCGTCGAAATATCAAATATATGTTGTGTTTTCTTGCTTAGAAATGCAAATATCTTTAGTTTTGCATGCTAACTCGTGATAACGCAAAGAAAACAGGTGATTGTGTCGTTTGGTATAAGATATGTGTGACATGTATGAACTTTTTGGCTTCTCTACATAGTTTTATATTCGTTTACAGTCGTAACTTGTGTGTTTTGATGTTGTTGTTGACAAGTTAAAATAGTTTGAGCCGGCGCATGATGCTGTTTCACTGAATTCCTTTGCTGTTAGCAACACGTTGAATACATTTACCAGTTGTAAGTCCAAAAAAATCTGGATATGAACTTATAAATCGCCAAATATTGGAGTAAAAAACTTTTCGCCGGTCGGGCCGATCGGCGATCGCCGGTTTTCACAAGAGTTTGAACGTTGAACATTGCATTTTTTTACCTTAAAATGTCTTCTAAAAAGACTATGTCCAGGGCTAAATCAGGACGAAGTTTGTTCTTTGAGAACAAATGAGAACAAGGAAGACTCAAAACATCAAAATAAACATGACTTGTGGTTCGGATTTTAGACTGAAAAAGTTGTATTTATTTTTGCATATATTTTGAATGTTTTCGCGCGAAAACTCAAGATTAGGTACCAGTCCCCCGATTATGAAAAGTGTATGGAGCCGCCTTAAAATATTCAATAAAAAAGAGCATTCTTCAATGTTTAAAGAAATCTCAGTAATTCAGTTTGCGTTGATCGCTACGCGTGGTTTACGCGAATCCTATCAAGCTGGTGAAGCGATCAAACTATCCGTGTGATGTGATTGAAATAACACGCTGCGTCAAATACGATGAAACAAGGCGTGGTTCGATGATAAAGTTAGTGCTCACGTGGCACAAACGTAGCTTTCTGATTGGACACTTCGAATGTAAATATACTTCAAACTCTAATAATTCATAATCTTATTTGGCAAATCATGTCAACCATAATAAATTAATATGTCACGTGAAGAGGCTTTATACCTGATAAAACTCATCTTCATTAGTATTTTTTATATAAAAGTCCATCCTAATTAGTATTCTTGATATAAAGAATACTAATGAAACGGCATCTATTGCAGTCGTGTTTGAAGCTATTCAAAACACTTGTAGTCTTGTTTTACCATATCTAAAATGCTCGTGCTGCACACTCGCTTAAAGTATAATAAAACACTCGTACGTTTTTTTTCAATAGTACTTACAATAACAAACTCCTTATGGCAGGTAAAGAGTCTGTTATTGTAAGTATACTATTTAAAACACGCTAAGTTTACGTTTAGATCTTCCCTGGCTGACTGTTTTGACTTGGGACCAAGGCATGAACCAAGCTCGATAAAATTACAACGAGTAACATCTCCTTGCATATCTCGTGAAATAATACAATCTAATTTTTTTATTTAGGTGAACGACAAGAAACAGTGGGTTCAGTTTTATTTCAATGACGTAACTCTCATTTCAAGCATAGTAATAGCTGGAAATAAAATAGATAGTTTTGTGAAGACGTACTTCATTCGGTACAGTGCTGATGGTACTACTTGGGACGATTATAAACAATATGGAATTACGAGGGTATGTATCTGCATGATAACCTTATGGTAGAGGCCTTAAGCAAGCGACGGTTTCCACAACACAGATGTCACGCCTACACAATTTAGCCGTTAATAATGGCGTTAGATACAGTTTCGCCAAACAAGAACAGCTGTCGCCATCTATATAATGGCTTCATTGATTTCCGGTCGACGTTCGTGAATCAAGAACGTTAACGTCGTTTGCTTAATCAAGCTCTCTTTTGCTACCTTTTTTTTAATACGGATTGCGAAATGTTATTACGAATTAACTAAAAAGGTAAACAAGCACTTGCGTTTCTTAAAAACTGCACCACACGGATAATACATGTATACGGGCAAAAAGTACTGAGTAAGTACAGGCAAAAACGCAACCATATTTTCAAACATCGCATGGAATACTGGGAAAAAACGTGAAATCCATACTATTAAATTTGCAATTGCACCACTAAATCCATATATCCATCTATTACGATACTATGTCCATAGTATGGAAAAATATACAATTATTATGCATGGATAATCAAAATCCATTCTATTTCCATTAAAGGTCCATATAATGCCCATTCTACAGCTATGACCTTCTATGGATTTTCAAAATTTTTCCAGTGGAATTTAAACGACTCAGTGATGTTTTATCAGTGTTCTTGAATAACAGGACTAAGAATTTTCTCACATTTTAGCCGTTCAACCATTTTTACCGTCGAACGTTAACGCCGCTTGCTTAAAGTGGAAGTCAAGTCCGTTCTGCGCATCGGTTCTGCTCATAACAATGTGAGGACCCTCTGATGTAAACATTGCCCAAATTTCGAGTGTTTCGAATTTTTCTGAACATAAACTCTATTTCATATTCGTTTCGAAGCATAGCGAACCAAAATAGTGTTAGATATTCAGGCAGTACATCATATTTTAATAAAATACAGCAGTTCAAAATGTAAACAAACCGTTTGTTTACATACGGACTTAACTTCCATGCACTTTAATCAAGCTCTCTTTTGCCACCATGCATCCTCATGCCGCTTAATATAAGTAATCACGTTAGCATGTTACGTTGTTGAAATCAATGGGCAGATATTGCAAAAAGAATTAATAAGCAAACTAATTTGTTCCTTCTCTCAGAATTATTTAAAGCAAAGCAGTGCAAAGCAAGGCAACGCAACGCAAAGCACAGCACAGCAAAGCAAATAAAAGCAAAGCAAAGCAAAGCAAGGAAATGAAATGAAGTGAAATGAAATGAATGGAAATTAAAGGAAAGGAAAGGAAATATCTGCTGATGAAAATAACTACTTGTTTTAGATTTTCCGAGGTAATCACCATCCTCTTCACGGTGTGACGCACACTCTAATCAATCCGATCGAAGCTTCCTATCTCCGAATAATCCCAGTCACCTGGAATGACAATATATGCATGAGGATTTCGTTACTTGGATGTAAAGCAGGTGTGATTTTAAAGTAATAGTTTTAAATTATTACTTAGTTTTTTTTACAGTGATAATTTTATCATTAAGTGTAATGCAATCATGCAGTATATTTGTACATATAATGCTCGTTTCCATATTTTCTGGTTTTTTCAAAACTCCTAATTAAGGAAATATCAAAACTACTAAGCTTGGAGTGTTTTATTGTTTTTAATTAGACTTATAAATTGTATTTTTAATTAGCTTGATTTTATGTTGTTTCCAATAATATAATCTTTTTGTAAAAACACAAGATCATTCTAAAAAATAAAATATTTAAATAATCTATTTTAAGGAGTTGAAATCGTTCCAACAACACTGCCTCGAACATTGCCACTGCAGCCAACTACACGTGAGTATTCTTCCAATTTTATAAAATATATATACAAAGTACAAAACAAAACATTCGTATGTTAGACTTGTGCTGTATGTACTTTAATTATATTTTTATTTATAGATGGCAACACAGACGTCATTGCTAAAACCGAAGGTGACTGGGTTTTGCTTAAAAATTTATAGTAAATTATTTGGAATAGTGTAATTAGACTTTCTTAGGAAATGCGATCAGGCTCTGTACGTCATTTTTGGATGGCAAACAGCATGGAGACTGTCAGACTGTGAACAGCAACAAGTGAAGGAGTGGAATTGGTGTGAAGTTAAAACACAGTACTATGTTTATAACTACTAATTAGTTCATTAAATCAATTTTTCGCTTATTTTTATTCTCTGTTGTTGTACCGTTTGCCATCCAAAACTGCATTGCATGCGGCGTGGCATGAGAGAAACTAATTCACCTAATTGATTGATTTACACAGTTAGTAATATTTTATTTTATTGTTCATATGGTACATTTGAGTTGAATCAAAAAGGCTTGTTGATTTGACTGTCGTGCGCGAAGTATGGCTAATATTGGAAGACTAAATCTAAGGCTACCTTATCACAAAACAAGATTCCACTTGCTCACTGAGGTATTCGTATGATTAGCTGACCTCAAATTCGTTCAGTGCCATGCGTCACGTGCGAAAGCGAAACTGGTAGAAATTAGTTGAGTATATTTTCAAATTAACTATCTTTCAAATAAAGAATGGGGAATTCGGGAAGTGCACGGGGGCACCATGTAGTCGGGAAACTGGGAGGTAGGGGAACTGGGGAATGGGGAAAACACAGAGTGGGACAAATATGGGCATTGGAATAGAGAGATCGAGTGCAGCAAGTATGGAATTGGGGAGTGGTGCAACAAGAAAGTGAAAACTTGCAGAACCGTGATGGAATTGGGGAATTGGGCAAGGAGATAGGGGATGGGAAATATGGGAGTAAAGGCTAACCGAAGGAGCTGAGAGAAGAAGGGCGAAAAAGGAATGGTGATCTGGGGGACGAGGAATGCGGAAGCAGGCTATGAGGATCTGAACAAAAATTGAAAATTGAATAGGCATCGAAAGAAACTTAGAATAAGAAATAAGGGAAATATAGGAAATAATCTTCTTGCTGTTTCACTGCTTGTTGGAAAACATATTATAGCATAGGCAGTCACAAATTCTTGATAATAAATTAAGTAACATATTGTACTACATTCCCATCAAAAAAATGGACCAGCAAAAGCTATTCCAGATTTATCCAAGACAAAGCACTCAAGTAAATAAACATAGCTCGGAATTTTAGGTACATTAGTATTTTTAACCAGTATACTGTAATTGTCTGTATTACTACCTTTTCGCTTTTTCTCTGCTCATGCCTGTGTCCTTCCACCTATCTATCTATTATAAAACTAGAAATATAAGCATGCAGAAATCCACCACCTTGCTGGCAAAAATACAGACTATATTTTCCGAACATGGAGTATTTGAAGTAGTTGTATTAATTAGAAAATTACCAGGTATGCTATTATACGTAATAGAACTTTTAAAATATTCTTAAAACTAAACTGCCTTTTATCGATAAACTTTAATTTTGAAATAAAATAATTTCAAATCCTCGCATGAAAATAACTTTGCTTTCCTCCTTTTCCTCTCCCCAATTTCCTACTCCTTTATTCCAAACTTTCTGCACTCCCCGTGCTATATTGCCAGCTTCCAACACTTCCCACTGTATTTCTCCCCCTTTCTGTTTCTCCAATCTCCAGTTCCCCTATACTAGCTTCCAAGTTCCCGTATTTTCTGTTGCCGCCGAATCTCTACTTAATTTAAAGGTAGCTGCTCCGACTCATCCGGTCCCGTGAGAACGGTGCTTAGCAGGAAATAGAAAGTTTCTTCATTATTCAAAGTTTCTTTATTTTCAGACAACTCCGATGGCTTATCAAATGGTGCTGTTGCGGGTCTTGTTATTGCAATTCTGTTGTTACTTGCTCTGGTTATTGCCGTTTCTGTGTTTTTCTTCCTTAAAAAACGGGCGAATTCTAAATTGGTTGAATACCCTAGTGCATATTCCAAAGCTATACTGAACGATGAAGATAAACTTTAAAATCTAAATATGTGGCTATATAAATGAAATCTGTTTTCTAAATACTTGCATGCATGGTTTTGGCAACTATAATATATACGTTTTAGAGTAGGCAAGTGGGCGTTCTCTTTATGTAACTTGCATTTATATAAAACTATTGATATATACTTTTGAAATATAATTTCCACAATTTGAAGAAATTAGATTGTCGGTGTTGCCTCGTTAAGTGATTCTAGAAGGCATGCTCTTGGTGATAAGTAAATATATTACTATTTTAACAAGATCCAAGATTCCAAGGCAAACTGCATGAGAGGTATGTATATACATCGGCGGCATCATTGTTGACATTACTATCGATATTTTGATCCGCTAGCGCTAGTACTACTTTTCGTAAATATAACGGAAAAGAGCACAAGGCTGACACGGGTATAGGCGCGTGCCCGAAAATGGATAAACCAAACCACCATATAGTTATTGTTATTGGTTGTGTTTGATCGAGTTTGTTTGTTCGTTCGTTCGATCGGGAGCCTGATTGCTAAGGCTTGTGTCTTCACGCTGTGGTACACAACCGAATGAAATTCAAGCTTCACACAAGTTTAGTTATGCATGGAGAGAATCATGCACGGACATAATTTATTCCACTTCCTTACTAATTTGCATATCACTATGAAATATGGCTCCAACAATATATAGTAGGTCGTACAACTCGATGTTGTAACCGCAAAATTGGAGAATATAGTAGATCCTTTGCAATTTGCCGCAATCGCTGGATGCAAAACAAAGCCTGTCGAAGAATTTAGTGTAATATCAGCCTGATTTAAGTTACTACCATTCCTGCTCTTTCTATATTTGTACAGAGTCCGAGGTTAATTTTAACTACATTTGTCTATTTAACTCTACTGTATATAAAAATACCGCACTAGGAATAAACTAAAAAGCAGGAAAAACAGCAACTTAATTTAAACTAGGCCAAAATTACACTAGATACATCGACAAACTTCGGTTTAGCACCAGCGATTTCGGAAAGTTGCAAGCGATGTACCATATTCTTAGATTTTACGATTTACCTCATCGCGTTGTGCAATCTTCTGTTTACAGTTAAAGCCATATTTCAAAGTGATATGTAAATTTTTATGGAATTAGAATAAATTATGCCCGGGATTTCTGGCCATGGATCATGTCCAACGGATATGCAGTTAAATTAATTAATCTTGCATTTATTCTTAAGTGTTTTATTTATGCCTATATTAATTAAAGCAATGGGCTACAGTATTCAAGACGCGGTAAACAGGGGCGTAAATGTGGGGGGTGTGGGGGGTGGTTCACCACCCCAGAGAAATGATCGAGTCGGTCTCAAACTACGTGCAGTCGGTCTCAAAATTATGCGTTTGTTTACACGCAGTGCTTTGCGGAAGCAAATTAAATATTTTCGAAACTCGAGATAGACTCAAACTATTGGGTATTGAGGTGGAAATTTGCTCAAACGGATCAAACAGCTCAGAAATAATATTAACAAAATATTACGTACTTATTTCGCGAGTTTATGAACGAATTATCAATCAAAACAAGCGCAAAGGGATGGAGTTTCCATTTACTTTCCAAACATGGAGATATCCACTTTACGATTACGTGTTGGCACTTTTATTTGGAATTTTAGGTTCTGCAACGTCATTCACTGGTGATATTCTATATCCCAAAATCAGACTCCAAAATGCGGTGAATCTCGATCAAAGTAGCTAACATTAGTTACAATATTTCTCCGGTCCCTAAACTATATTTTTAAGATGCAAAGTGCAAAAACGAATTTCTAGCCGAGTTATATTAGGAAGTATGTTCACATGTAAGTATGTAACACAATATGCAAATGAATTTTGTTACCAAAGAGTTTTTTGTGCCTACTGCAATCACTGAGAAATTCGATCAGTGAACGACGCACTGGTTTATCTGAAATAACGTAGCGAAAAATTGTTTCCACTGACTAAGCGATGTTTCCAATTGTTGCTTACAGTCAGGCCCATAACTAGGTATATGAGTCAATCGAGTTCAAGTTCACTATGACAGACTGTAGATCTCTCCATGTAAAGAAGCATCATTCTTGCCCTACAGTGACGTAAGAAATGGGAGGCTGTGTGGGTGCACAAGTACCCCAATAACAAATGTGCGGGCCAGCGCCCAAATATTACAACAATTGAGCAGAAACGCTTTTTTATTATGCACCTGATCAATGATGTTCGACCAAAGATATTTGTAATTCTTATCCGCAGGATTGGGGGCAAACTACAGTATAAAATTATAGTCATTGTGTCACTGTAATATGAAATTGATTTTTCGTTTGAACTGCTCCCAGAATGCAGGAAATACCGTTTCTAAGCCTTAGAAAATAAAACATTTTCTGGGGGAGCATGCCCCCAGACCCCCTCCCCCAGAAGTGTCTCGGTCAATCAACGAGCGCAGCTTTTCAAAGCTGAAATCAGTGAAAACTGTTATGCGTTCAGTAATGAACCAGGAACGCCTTGGTGAACTCTTGACTCTTTGCGTGTGAGTGCGATCTAACAGACACGATCGATCTTGACGAAATCGCCAATCCGTGGTCAAACCTTGCTAAGCGCGGACACTTAATAAAAATATAACGTTTCACAGCAAACTCAATTTTATTGCAACACACCAACTCACCAAGAGTCGGTCTGGATTCACATTTCAGTGGTGGGTCGGTCTCATTTCGTGACTACACCCTCCCAGTCAAAATCGATATGTCCGCCCCTGGCGGTAAAACATATATAAGCCTTATATCCAGCTTAATTAATGTTTCTTTTGGCATGCACCATACCGGCACAGAATAAGAAGTTACAGCAGTTGAGCAGAAGCGTAACTCAAGCAAGTATTTGTCCGCGTTTTTGCAAGCGATTCGTCATCAATCACGCCATCCTGACTAGTACAACCGACACTTTGTACCTACCAAAACCTGATAAAAACTTCCGGTTGTACTAGCCAGGATGACGTGGATTAGCGTGAGCGAGTTAAACTGTTTCGTGGACGTAAAACAATATTAAAGGGAAACGACTAGAGTTACGCTTCTGCTGTAACTTCTTATTCTGTGATACCGGCATACGTTTCAGTCGTCGTACGCGTAGGGCAGCAATCTTGGCAAACATTTTCCTGAGAGTATCCTTGATATATGGTTTAAAATTTATTTCTTCGTCTAATACGTTACTCCTAGAATTTTCAGAGTACGTGTCTTCGGTTGTGATAGTGTGACATGAACGTGTATATGCAAAAGGCTCATAAATTTCTGGATCTTTGGAATCCACTTAAGTTCAGCCTCTTGATGACTATTGCGCTTCTCTCATTCTTTTATTTTTAATGAGAAGGTCAGCGGAAATATCCACTAATTATGGCAGTAGTTCACGAGTATATATTGAACATTGCGCATTTAAATTGCGTGTAGGCTTTATGAGATGAAAAGGGCAACACCCATGCAAACTAAGGATAAGCTCGTATATCAATATCTCATTGTTTAAGGACACAAAATAACAATAATTTTAATAAAAAGTGCATTATCTGAAAATCACGGGCCTCTTGGAAGCACGGGCCTGTAGGCTCCAGCCTCCAGCCTTCACTTTAAAAACACACTGGTTAATTTTTAAAATTTTGAGTTTCTAGATCGTCCGAGATGGCATTTTCAGTCTTCTTTCCGTGCAGTCCTACTTCCTTTGAGAGTGTGGGTTTCGTTAAATGGTTTCGTGTGTATTTGGATCGCGTGCTCTTTATCGCGTGATATTCGTGATTATGTATATCGCGTGATATTTGCGTGATATTCCCGCGTCTGACGTGTAAAATTTCACTGGTAAAATTAAAAATAGTAAATATGGCGGCATTAAGAGCGAAGATACTGCGGATACTGACAAAATATGACACTCAAATAAACGCTCGCCTGCCTCCTGTTGGCCAACGATTTTGGAATCACGCTGCAGGTATCTGTATTGAATGATTCTGTTCGTTTTACGTTCGTTTCTAAAATATTACAATATGTGGTTTCATGTATTTTGTATTTTGGACACTAGTATGAGTGTATATGTTCAGTACCAGTTTGTACCTTAGTACACAACATTGATCATGTATTTATGTTAAGTTCAAGTATTGTACTGTTTGTCCTGAACAATAGATGTGCTCCATCTTAATGACTAAATTATTGTAATTGCTGGGGAGTTCTTGTGTTATTAAAATGTTGTATTCGGTTGTTCCGGAAAGATCCGACTTGCCCCAAGGAGGAAATTTCTGCCGTCAGAGGGGAAATAAAATTTGTTTCTGATAATAGTAAGTTTATTAGGACATCCATAGGGGGGTGGGGGGTGGGGAGGGGGCTTCAAATTTTCTTGCCGAAATGATTTTGAGGTTTTGTAATTAACAAATAGGTAATTATCATTTTGTCATTGTCTGTTCCGTTATTTTGATACTATCGAAAATGTATCAAAATCATCGATACTTACAAAAGTGTCGATACTTTCGATACTCGTAAAAAGTATCGGTAATTCAATACCACTTGAGCCTGCAATGTTTTTGTCAGTATTCCTGACCAATCTCTTAATACTTCATGAAGGCAACAGACTGAAGGCAAACAAAAACAAAAACATGTAGCTAATTAGCAATATATTTAAGGAAAACATTGAACACGTTGATATTGTTTAGATTTAAAATCATAATTGCAAATGTTATTTTTGATTATTTGGCAGGTACTCCAGTTAGAGTATTCTCTGACTTGTTAACATTAAAGATGCGGTACAGTCCGATCAAGGCTTGATGTTCAAGGCAATAAAATTATATTGTCTAAGGGCCTGTTCATATGATCCCGCTTACCGGGACGTCTCGCTTACCGATGATCTCGCCGCCTATCTATTTTCCTATAAAATTTTGCATTGTGTTCATATGAGAAAGCGAGCTGGCCCGCTTGCCGAGATCTCGTTTGAATTTGCCGAGATCATAGGTAGGCGGGATGAAAATTTTTCCATATGAACACGCCAGCCCGCTTACCGGGATGAAGTGAAACAAGTCTTGCCGGTTTAATTTAACACTTTTTACTTGGTTTTATGTTTGTTTTGTAAACAAGTATTAAATAACCACCTGAAGCAATACTTTTTCTTGTAAATAAACGAAGAAAAACACTAAAATCGCCAAGTATTTGTGTTGCTTGACTGAAATGTAGAAGTTTTGCATACGCTAATTATAGAACTACAATGTAATTTCATCTCGGCAAGCGGGACGAAATACTCCATATGAACGCACGGAAATATTCGTCTCGGTAAGCGGGACATCCCGGTAAGCGGGATCATATGAACAGGCCCTAAACAAGAAATGTAAAATTCAAGATCACCATTTTCTTCAAAATTTAAATTTCTTTTCAATTCCCATAATAAAAAAAACTGTAAGGAAATTTGGGAGCCCTGATAAATGTCTGCCTATTATATATTGCCTGTGGCCCAATGCAGTCCTATATATGCCCAGTTTTCTAAGTTTGAAATCTCTTGCTCTGTATATTTAATTATAGGCATGCAGATGTTACTCTTAAGGGGAAAGTATTGGACATTAACCCATTGAATGGCAGCATCAAATAAAATCATGTGGCAATAGACAGGGTAGAATAACAAAGTAGGGCACAAAAAGGGTTTTAACCCAGGTGGTTGCACTCTCGATCCCCCTGACGAGTAAAATCGTCTGGAGTACGTAGACAGAGTAATTAATTAATAAAGTAGGGCGCATGTGGACGCATTGCCACTTACAGGGTTAAACCAGGATACATTGCCAGTCTGATTAACTCATATTGAGTGGTAGCACTCTCCCTTTGACAAGTAAAATTGTCTGGCATTATAGGCAGAGTAAAATATAATAAAGTAGGCACGCATCGGGTGCATTGGGTCATTTCTCCAACATGAAGGAAATTGGAAGTCAACCCCCCTAACCCCTTCAGACGTCCTAATATATACTTAAGTACTATATATTATTAGAAACAAATTTTTCTTCCTAATTCCCCTTCCGGATGACAGAAATTTCCTCTTTTGTGGGAGTATGGATCTTTTCTGGAACGATCCATTGCGGCATTGCCACTTAAATGGTTAATGTTCTGCCCATATTGTTGACTCATGAAGCTGCAATGCATACTCTACTACTGTTCCCTACTATGTTATTTTAACCTACCCTCAGCTGAAGATAAGTATTCTAAATCTAAATTATGCTTGGGCATGAGTTAGTACTCGCAGTGTAGTGCTGGTATGAAAGAGCCTGGGTACAAGGTTGTGGATGTTCCAGTACATTTTACTGACTAATATCAGATTTTAAGACACACCTTACCATCCCCTTGCATCCTAGAACAACTAAATTAGATGTGTTGATATTTGATATAATCATGATTGTAATTATAGATCATACAGTGTTTCATTAATTTCAGCTTGTTTCTTTAATAGGACCAAAGACGATATTTTTCTGGGCACCAACATTTAAATGGGTTAGTAACATTCTTGTTGTGCATGTTCAACAAGCGAAAACGAGTTAGATGCATTTTATAAAGCTTTTTAAAATGATAAAATAATCTATCTTGCTGTTGTGATAAATGTATAATAATACCAAGACCATTAATATTCCACAATAAATCTCTCTCACAACGGTTTGTACGCCATAAATGTAATGTATCTACAGGGAAAGCAATGTTTTACTTGTACACTTAAATACTTTTCTTTTCACAAGTGAAAAAATGAGGAAAATCGCAAAAAAACCTGTCGAAAAAGAAGATCTCTTGTTTGATTTTTGCGCGAAAACACGCTCGCCCGAGGGCACTGCCGCATCACACGTCGATCAGTCAAATTACTGGCGTTGCACTGCCCTATATACAGTAAGCGCCCTGGATTGGATCAGTCATGTTTCCGTTCGCTACTCTGGTATTAAGATTAATGAATGCAATGCCCTGTCGAATTGCATTCACCTCTGATGATGGTACACTAAACCGGAGTGTTGAGTCGTGAATGCAATTGGACTGCAGTTTTGGATTCATTTTTGTTAAAACCAGAGTAGCGAGTGAAAACACTGATTACAGATATAATAAACTTGGTTGCACCTTCCTCCGGGTAAAATTTCAGTTTTTCAAACCTTCCAAAATTATGTGAATTATGACTTTTTCAATTTGCAAAATATATAAATTATGTCATTCAAAATCGGCTTAACTTATTCCTATTTCCATGATGGTTGTCCAATACTGTAGCATTTCACCACTCATGAAAAGTGTTTTTGCATGATTTGGTATATTAGACTAGGTATAAATTAATTCACGCGTGTGGTTATGCATGCTTCTTATATAATGATAAGCCCCTTACGGAATTCGTACGAATCGTTAAATTTGTGAATTGGTACGACTTCTGTCGACTCGTGACTTAGGTTCTATGCACCCGGGCAAATGGTAAGCCCCTTACGAAATTCGTACGACTCGTTAACTTCGTGAAATGTTACGACTCGTGACTTAGGTTCTATGCACCTGGGCAAATAGTAAGCCCCTCACGAAATTCCTACGACTCGTTAAATTCGTGAAATGTTATGACTCGTGACGTATAGGTTATATGCATGCACCTTAGCAAATGGTAAGCCCATCACGAAATTTGTACGACTTGTTAAAGTTCGTTAAATTCCACGAATCTTGTCGACTCGTGACTTAGAATTTGCACTGGTCAAATGGTAAGCCACTCACGAATTCGTACGACTCGTTAAATACGTGAAATGTCGACTTGTGACTAAATAGGTTATTTGCACTGGTCAAATGGTAAGCCGCTCACGAAATTTGTACGACTCGTAAAATACGTGAAATTTCACGACTCGTGTCGACTCGTCATGACTTACGTTATTTGTACTAAATGGTAAGCCGCTCACGAAATTCGTACAACTCGTTAAATTTGTGAAATGTTACGACTCGTGTCGACTCATTACTTAGGTTATACATTCACATTATGCACCTGGGCAAATGGTAAGCCACTTGACCCACACAAACACAGTTGGTAAGTGAAGTACTTTACAATTGATTTCACAAATCACAAGGCGTGACGAGTTGTCACGACTCGTGAGATGCGACAGTATTGGACATGCATGGATGTTCTGACTGACTGGCATTTAGGATTGATCAGCTGGTTAATTGCATATACAGACAAACACTGCAGGCTAGCTGGCGACTGCTATGAAATGTATATGTTACGATTGCTACAGAAACGCGGTCCCCTAAAGTAGAGTGTTCCAGATTAAACCTTCCTCATTAACACGAGGACCCGCACGCCTATAAATTGAATTATCTTGAAGGTGTTGGTCACCACAGCATTATTAGTCGAGGTGGTAAGAGTGGTGACATGTATAATGAATTTATAGTGAAATAATTTATGCGTGCATGAAATTTAACCCCATACAGATATGATGTAGCAAATAACTAACTGAGCTAACATACAAAGCAGGTTGTCATCACCAATTTATAATAATGTTAGCAGACAATGCCGCGCAAAGTTCAAATTGCGCCAAAATCTGGTCTGAAGAAAGAGTGCATTCTGCTTGATAATCGTGTGTATGGATTCAGTATGGAGATCAAGATCGAACAAACTGGCAATATTTTGATGGGTGCTTATTAAAGATTGATGCGTAATCAGTTAGGTATAATAGTCAAAAAGCTGTAGGTATCGCACCACTTAATCAGTTATTATTTGATTTAGTATACAGTATGTTAGATACGCCGGGTACCATGGATTTCAAGCAGGGCTATCACAACCGCGAGTTGATTGTAATATATTCATTATAATATACTCATTTCTATATTTTGTTACATGGCAGCAGAAGACAAATAATATTTATTTACATATATATACAGTGGCTGGTATAATACAAGAACCTTATATTATATTCATTTGTTCTTCGCATGACAGCGCAGTGCGGAATGCAAAATAATTATAAGCGCATACATATTATCTGAGTAATGAGTATTTATATATATATATATATAGGGGAAACTCGTGCACCATAAAGATGTCCCATCTTTTGCTAGCAGGTTATGAAGATGATCCATCTTTTCTTAACCAGTGAAAGCTTAAAAAAGTCCTATATTATAAAAACTCCTTAAAAAAGTCCTATAAAGTCCTATCACGCTAAGTTATAGAGTAAAGCGGTGCGTGCAGCGATAGCGCTCGGTTTTTGAATAATATCTAGAATACTTTTAGTGAAAACTCTTGTGTCAGAAAGATGTCCCATCTTTTGCTGACAGGTTATGAAGATGTCCCAGCTTTTCTTAACCAGTGGAAGCTTAAAAGGAGTCTTATATTATTCTTTACATCACGCTAAGTTAGGGTAAGGCGGTGCAGCTAGTGCTATAGCTTTTTGAATAATATCTATAGAATACTTTTAGTGAAAACTCTTGTGTCAGAAAGATGTCCCATCTTTTGCTGACAGGTTATGAAGATGCCCCATCTTTTCTTAACCAGTGGAAGCTTAAAAGGAGTCTTATATTATTCATTACATCACGCTAAGTTAGGGTATAAGGCGGTGCAGCTAGTGCTATAGTTTTTGGAATAATATCTAGAATACTTTAGTGAAAACTCTTGTGTCAGAAAGATGTCCCATCTTTTGCTGACAGGTTATGAAGATGTCCCATCTTTTCTTAACCAGCGGAAGCTTAAAAGGAGTCTATAATATTATTCTTTACACCACGCTAAGTCAGAGTAAAGCGGCGCATGCAGCGATAGCGCTAGGTTTTGGAATAATATCCAGAATACTTTTAGTGAAAACTCTTGTGTCAGAAAGATGTCCCCTCTTTTGCTGACAGGTTATGAAGATGTCCCATCTTTTCTTAACCAGTGGAAGCTTAAAAGAAGTCTTATATTATTCTTTACAATGCGCTAAGTTAGAGTAAGGCGGTGCAGCTAGTGCTATAGCTTTTTGAATAATATCTAGAATACTTTTAGTGAAAACTCTTGTCAGAAAGATGTCGCATCTTTTGCTGACAGGTTATGAAGATGTCCCATCTTTTCTTAACCAGTGGAAGCTTAAAAGGAGTCTTATATTATT
>CACRXK020009267.1:0-19419 GCA_902702795.2 Paramuricea clavata
CCCAGCAAAGCATTACATGGAACTTGCTGATGGGACACGTAGAAATAATGTGGCTCTGAAACGTGGAGATGCTGAAGGATCAATAGCTGATGAAAATGGAAAATATGTGAAAGCTGTTCTGAAAGACGTACTGTTCATACCAACGTATCCACAGAATATATTTTCTGTTAGAGCAGCTACTTCAAATGGAGCCAAAGTAAAGTTCTCACAAGATAAAAATGAACTTGTCTACAAAGATGGTACAACTTTCATTATTGAGGAACATGAACGCTTGTATTGTTTGAACACTGTTAATCAACTAAATGATGATAGCAATATAAGTAGTTCATATGATAAGGTCAGTCTTGCATGCAATATTTACAAGTGGCATGAAATATTAGGGCATTGCAATTTCGATGATATAATGAAACTAGAAAATGTAGTCCCTGGAATGAAAGTTGTAGGGAAGGTAGATAGGTCCAAGTTAGAATGTGGTACATGTACAGAAGGGAAGTTTGCAAATTGTAGAAATAGAGCACCAGATAGTCGAGCTACAAAACCCCTAGAAATGGTACATACAGACTTAGCAGGTCCCATTAGCCCAGTGTCCAAAAATGGTTTTAAATATTGCATTGCATTCACTGATGATTTTTCTGGAGCCATTTTTGTATATTTCCTTAGAAATAAGACTGACACCCTATTAGCAACTGAGAAGTTTCTTGCCGATTGTGCACCTTATGGCCAGGTAAAGTGCTTAAGGTCAGATAATGACACAGAATTTATGAATGGTGATTTCCAAGATCTTCTTAGGAAAAGAGCCATTAAGCATGAAACTTCTTGTCCAAATTCTCCCCACCAGAACGGAACAGCGGAAAGGTACTTGCGGACACTATTTGTAATGGCTCGGTTTTTGTTGTTGGGGAGTGGTGTGCCTAAGATGTTGTGGCCATATGCCGTCCAAACTGCCGATCATATTAGAAATAGGTGTTACAACAACAGGACTAAGAGTACCCCTATTTTAGCATGACAGGAAGAAAACCAGACCTGTCAAAGATGTGGGTGTTTGGCTCAGAGTGTTACATTTATAACTATGATTATAAGAAACTAGACCCTAGGTGTGTGAAAGGAGTATTTGTCGGTTATGATAAGAACAGCCCAGCCCACTTTGTTTATCACCCACAGTGTGGTAAAGTCATGAAACACAGATTAGTAAAGTTTATTAAGAATACCAGTGCAGAACAATGCACACAGACTGAAATTGATGATCTAGGCCTTTGTAGAAAGGAGGAAAATGGAATTTCCCCAAATGATGTTCAGGGACAGGAAAAAGATTTTCCCGAACCTGAAGAAATTGTTGAAAACTTAGATTTAGGCGAAGGGCCACAGTTAGGTGTTGAAGATAGTAAAGAGGTTGAAGATGATCATGAGGCTAAGGTTTAGCCTCAGAGGGAGAGAAAAGCCCCACAATATCTAGGAGTCAATAATTCAGCCAATGTAAATGTTGATTATTGTTATAAAGTTTGCGGCGTGCCACAAACGTACACTGAAGCTATGGAGTCCCCTGAAGCTTCAGGTTGGGAGAAGGCCATGAAAGGTGAGATGGAAGCACTCAAGGAGAATGACACGTTTGAATTAACCACCTTACCAGAGGGTAAGAATTTAGTGGGGGGAAGATGGGTCTATACCATCAAGGAGGATGCAAATGGTTTGGAAACATTAAAAGAAAGATATGTTGCAAAAGGGTACAGTCAAGTGCATGGTATTAACTATGAGGAAACTTTTTCCCCAACTGCCAACATTACATCAATCAGAATCCTTATGCAACTTGCTGCTCAATATGATCTTACTGTTCATCAGATGGATGTCAAAACAGCTTTCCTTCATGCCCCTATTGACCATGAAATATTCATGGAGCAGCCAATGGGCTTTGAAGAGTTGTCACAGAACGGTGTCAAATTAGTCTACAGGTTGAAGAAATCTCTTTATAGTTAGTTAGGAACTTTATTAAAGTGTCATTTACATCTAGCCGGTTACAGATAACCTACTAATTGGGGACACTTTATGTTCTTAAGCAGTCGGGTAGGAACTGGAACAGGGTGTTAGACGAGTACTTGATAAGTGATGGATTTGTTAGAAATCCAGTCGACCATTGTATTTATCAAAAAAAAACAGGTGAAGATATCATAATTGTAGTTGTGTGGGTTGATGATCTGATTATAGCTTCAAGTAACACAAATAAGATCAGTCAATTCAAGGAAAACATGAAATCTAAATTCAGGATGAAGGACTTGGGAGAAATTTCTTATTTCTTGTGCATTAGCTTTCAACAAGGAAATGGAGTTATTAAAATAAGTCAGAAAAGATATATTCAGAAAATATTGGATAGATTTGGTATGTCTGATTGTAAGCCTAGAACAACCCCATGCGAGCAGATAATTGAGTGCATGAGTGATAGTGAACAGGTAGACCCAAGGAGATATAGAGAGATTGTAGGTAGTCTGATTGTAGGTAGATTGTAGGTAAGCTTAGCAGCCACTACTCAAGAAAGTTTATATTTGATGCAGTTACTTAAAGTTATTTTGAACATTCTGAGCCAATCTTTCATCACCTAAAAATTCTCAGTTTATACAAAATAAATTATTATTTAACAAGTATGTTAAGGTTCCGATATTTCCATCTAGAAAATTTACCAGAATTATTCACAAACTACTTTTAACCAATAGGGAAATTCATAATCATAACACAAGAAATTCGTCATTGATACACAAAAAGAGCAATAGAACCAATTACACAAAACACACTCTCTCTAATAAAGGTATAGAAGTGTGGAATAATCTTCCCACTCAATATAAAGAACCTGCTAAATCTTACGACTCCTTCAAAAAAATAATGCAAAAGTACTTCTCACAACTGAATTTAATAGAATAACATATTCCTGTAAGTATAGAAAAACTATAAATCCGAGGTTGGAAATAAAATGAAAATTTTTTCAAAATTCCGACGTTGGAAAAAAAAATGAAAATATTTTTCAAAATTCCGAGCGTGGAAAATAAAAATGAAATTTTTTTCAAAATTCCGAGGTTGGAAAAAAAAATGAAATTATTTTCAAAATTCCGAGGTTGGAAAAAAAAATGAAAATTTTTTTCAAAATTCCCAGTTGGAAAAAAAAGAATAAAAATTTTTTCAAAATTCCGAGGTTGGAAAAAGAAAATGAAAATTTGTTTCAAAATTCCGAGGTTGGAAAAAAAAATGAAATTTTTTTCAAAATTCCGAGGTTGGAAAAAAAAATGAACATTTTTTAAAAAATCCGAGGTTGGAAAAAAAAATGGAATTTTTTTCAAAATCCAGAGGTTGGAAAAAGAAAATTAAAATTTTTTCCAAATTCCGAGGTTGGAAAAAAGAAATGAAAATTTTTTCAAAATTGCGAGCTTGGAAAAAAAAATGAAAATTTTTTTCAAAATTCCGAGGGTGGAAAATAAAAATGACATTTATTTCAAAATTCGGACGTTGGAAAAAAAACTGAAATTTTTTTTCAAAATTCCGAGGTTGGAAAAAAAGAAAGAAAATTTTTCAAAATTCGGAGGTAGGAAAAAGAAAATGAAAATTTTTTTCAAAATTCCGAGGTTGGAAAAAAAATGAAATTTTTTCAAAATTCCGATGTTGGAAAAAAAATTCAAATTTTTTCAAAATTCCGAGGTTGGAAAAAAATCAGAATTTTTTCAAAATTCCGATGTTGGAAAAAAAATGAAATTATTTTTAAATTTCCGAAGATGGAAAAAAAATGAAAATTTTTTCAAAATTCCGAGGTTGGAAAAAAAAATGAAAATTTTTTCAAAATTCCGTGCTTGAGAAAAAAAATGAAAATTTTTTCAAAATTCCGAGGTTGGAAAAAAAAATGAAAATTTTTTCAAAATTCCGAGGTTGGAAAAAAAAATGAAAATTTTTTCAAAATTCCGAGGTTTGGAAAAAAAACTGAAAATTTTTCAAAATCCGGGTCGGAAAAAAAGAATGAAAATTTTTTCAAAATTCCGAGACTGGAAAAAATAAGAAATTTTATTCAAAATTCCGAGGTTGGAGAAAAAAAATGAAAATTTTTTCAAAATTCCGAGGTTGGTAAAGAAATGAAAATTTTTACAAAATTCCGAGGTTGGAAAAAAAAAATGAAAATTTTTTCAAAATTCCGAGGTTGGAAAAAGAAATGAAATTTTATTCAAAATTCCAATGTTGGAAAACAAAAATGAAAATTTTTTCAAAATTCCGAAGTTGGAAAAAAAAATTAAAATTTTCTCAAAATTCCGAGATTGGAAAAAAAAAATGAACTTTTTTTCAAAATTCCGAGACTGGAAAAAATAAGAAATTTTATTCAAAATTCCGAGGTTGGAGAAAAAAAATGAAAATTTTTTCAAAATTCCGAGGTTGGTAAAGAAATGAAAATTTTTACAAAATTCCGAAATGAAAATTTTTTCAAAATTCCGAGGTTGGAAAAAAAAATGAAAATTTTTTCAAAATTCCGAGGTTGGAAAAAAAAATGAAAATTTTCTCAAAATTCCGAGGTTGGAAAAAAAAATTAAAATTTTTTCAAAATTCCGAGATTGGAAAAAAAAAATGAAATTTTTTTCAAAATTCCGAGACTGGAAAAAATAAGAAATTTTATTCAAAATTCCGAGGTTGGAGAAAAAAAATGAAAATTTTTTCAAAATTCCGAGGTTGGAAAAAAAAATTAAAATTTTTTCAAAATTCCGAGGTTGGAAAAAAAGAATGAAAATTTTTTCAAAATTCCGAGGTTGGAAAAAAAGATGAAAATTTTTTCAAAATTGCGAGATTGGAAAAAAAAATGAAATTTAATCAAAATTCCGAGACTGGAAAAAATAAGAAATTTTATTCAAAATTCCGAGGTTGGAGAAAAAAAATAACAATTTTTTCAAAATTCCGAGGTTGGAAAAAAAAAATGTAAATTTTTTCAAAATTCCGAGGTTGGAAAAAGAAATGAAATTTTATTCAAAATTCCGAGGTTGGAAAAAAAATGAACATTTTTTCAAAATTCCGAGGTTGGAAAAAGAAATGAAAATTTTTTCAAAATTCCGAGGTTGGAAAAAAAACTGAAAATTTTTTCAAAATTCCGAGGTTGGTAAAGAAATGAAAATTTTTACAAAATTCCGAAGTTGGGAAAAAAAATGAAATTTTATTCAAAATTCCGAGGTTGGAAAAAAAGAAATGAAATTTTATTCAAAATTCCGAAGTTGGAAAAAAAAATGAACATTTTTTCAAAATTCCGAGGTTGGAAAAAAAAATGAAAATTTTTTCAAAATTCCGAGGTTGGAAAAAAAACTGAAAATTTTTTCAAAATTCCGAGGTTGGAAAAAAAATTAAAATTTTTTCAAAATTCCGAGGTTGGAAAAAGAAATGAAATTTTTTTCAAAATTCCGAGGTTTGGAAAAAAAACTGAAAATTTTTCAAAATTCCGAGGTTGGAAAAAAAGAATGAAAATTTTTTCAAAATTCCGAGGTTGGAAAAAAAGATGAAAATTTTTTCAAAATTGCGACATTGGAAAAAAAAAATGAAATTTTATTCAAAATTCCGAGACTGGAAAAAATAAGAAATTTTATTCAAAATTCCGAGGTTGGAGAAAAAAAATGACAATTTTTTCAAAATTCCGAGGTTGGAGAAAAAAAATGAAAATTTTTTCAAAATTCCGAGGTTGGAAAAAAAAATGAAAATTTTTTCAAAATTCCGAGGTTGGAAAAAAAAAATGAAAATTTTTTCAAAATTCCGAGGATGGAAAAAAAAAATGAAAATTTTTTCAAAATTCCGAGGTTGGAAAAAAAAAATGAAAATTTTTTCAAAATTCCGAGGTTGGAAAAAAAAAATGAAAATTTTCTCAAAATTGCGAGGTTGGAAAGAAAATGAAAATTTTTTCAAAATTCCGAGCTTGGAAAATAAAAAATGAAAATTCTTTCAAAATTCCGAGGTTGGAAAAAAAAATGAAATTTTTTTCAAAATTCCGAGGTTGGAAAAAAAAATGAAATTTTATTCAAAATTCCGAGGTTGGAAAAAAAGAATGAAAATTTTTTCAAAATTCCGAGGTTGGTAAAGAAATGAAAATTTTTACAAAATTCCGAGGTTGGAAAAAAAAAATGAAAATTTTTTCAAAATTCCGAGGTTGGAAAAAAAGATGAAAATTTTTTCAAAATTCCGACGTTGGAGAAAAAAAATGAAATTTTTTTCAAAATTCCGAGGTTGGAAAAAAAAATGAACATTTTTTCAAAATTCCGAGGTTGGAAAAAAAAATGAACATTTTTTCAAAATTCCGAGGTTGGAAAAAAAAATGAACATATTTTCAAAATTCCGAGGTTGGAAAAAAAATGAAAATTTTTTCAAAATTCCGAGCCTGGAAAAAAAAAATGACAATTTTTTCAAAATTCCGAGGTTGGAAAAAAAAAAGAAAATTTTTTCAAAATTCCGAGGTTGGAAAAAAAAATTTAAAATTTTTTCAAAATTCCGAGGTTGGAAAAAAAGAATGAAAATATTTTCAAAATTCTGAGGCTGGAAAAAAAATGAAGATTTTTTATAAATTCCGACTTTGGAGAAAAAAATGAAAATTTTTTCAAAATTGCGAGGTTGGAAAAAAAAAATGAAATTTTTTTCAAAATTCCGAGGTTGGAAAAAAAAAATGAAATTTTTTTTAAAATTCCGAGGTTGGAAAAAAAAATGGGAATTTTTTGAAAATTCCAAGGTTGGAAAAAAAAAATGAAAATATTTTCAAAATTCCGAGGTTGGAAAAAAAAAATGAAAATTTTTTCAAAATTCCGACGTTGGAAAAAAAAATGAAATTTTTTTCAAAATTCCGAGGTTGGAAAAAAAAAATGAAAATTTTTTCAAAATTCCAGGTTGGAAAAAAAAATGAAATTTTTTTCAAAATTCCGAGGTTGGAAAAAAAAAATGAAAATTTTTTCAAAATGCGGTTGGAAAAAAAAATGAAAATTTTTTCAAAATTCCAAGGTTGGAAAAAAAAATGAAAATTTTTTCCAAATTCCGAGGTTGGAAAAGAAAAATGAAAATTTTTTCAAAATTCCGAAGTTGGAAAAATAAAATGAAAATTTTTTCAAAATCCCGAGGTTGGAAAAAAAAAATGAAAATTTTTTCAAAATTCCGAGGTTGGAAAAAAAAAATAAAAATTTTTCAAAATTCCGAGGTGGGAAAAAAAAAATGAAAATTTTTCAAAATTCCAAGGTGGGAAAAAAAAAATGAAAATTTTTTCAAAACTCCGAGGTTGGAAAAAAAAAATGAAATTTTTTTCAAAATTCCGAGGTTGGAAAAAAAAATGGGAATTTTTTGAAAATTCCAAGGTTGGAAAAAAAAAATAAAAATTTTTTCAAAATTCCGAGGTTCGAAAAAAAAAACGAAAATTTTTTCAAAATTCAGAGGTTGGAAAAAAAATGAAATTTTTTTTGAAAATTCCAAGGTTGGAAAAAGAATGAAAATTTTTGGAAAATTCCGAGTTTGGAAAAAAAATGAAAATCTTTTGAAAATTACGAGGTTGGGAAAAAAATGAAAGTTTTTTGAAAATTCCGAGGTTTTGAAAAAAAAATGAAAATGTTTTTGAAAATTTCGAGATTGGAAAAACAATGAAAATGTTTTTGAAAATTCCGAGGTTGGAAAAAAATGAAATTGTTTTGAAAATTCCGATGTTGGAAAAAAATTGAAATTTGTTTGAAAATTCCGAGGTTGGAAAAAAAATATGAAACTTTTCATTTTTCTTAACCTCGGAATTTTCAAAAAAATTTCATTTTTTCTCCAACCTCGGAATTTTCAAAATATTTTCATTTTTTTCCAAACTTCAGAATTTTCAAACATGAAAATTTTCGGAAAATTGCGGGGTTGGAAAAAAAATTAAATTTTTTTGAAAATTCTGAGGTTGGAAAAAAAATGAAAATTATTTGAAAATTCCGAGGTTAGCAAAAAAATGAAAATTCTTTGAAAATTACGAGGTTGGAAAATAAATGAAAGTTTTTTGAAAATTCCGAGGTTGGAAAAAAAATGAAAATTATTTGAAAATTACGAGGTTTGAAAAAAAATGAAACTTTTTTGAAAGTTCCGAGGTTGGAAAAACAATGAAAATGTTTTTGAAAATTCCGAGGTTGGAAAAAAATGAAATTGTTTTGAAAATTCCGATGTTGGAAAAAAATTGAAATTTGTTTGAAAATTCCGAGGTTGGAAAAAAAATATGAAACTTTTCATTTTTCATAACCTCGGAATTTTCAAAAAAATTTCATTTTTTCTCCAACCTCGGAATTTTCAAAATATTTTCATTTTTTTCCAAACTTCAGAATTTTCAAACATGAAAATTTTCGGAAAATTGCGGGGTTGGAAAAAAAATTAAATTTTTTTGAAAATTCTGAGGTTGGAAAAAAAATGAAAATTATTTGAAAATTCCGAGGTTAGCAAAAAAATGAAAATTATTTGAAAATTACGAGGTTTGAAAAAAAATGAAACTTTTTTGAAAATTCCGAGGTTGGAAAAAAAATGAAAATGTTTTTGAAAATTCCGAGATTGGAAAAAAATGAAAATTTTATTGAAAAATCCGAGGTTGGAAAATAAATGAAAATTTTTTGAAAATTTCGAGGTTGGAAAAGAATGAAAATTTTGTTGAAAATTCCGAGGTTGGAAAAAAATGAATTTTTTTTAAAATTCCGAGGTTGGAAAAAAAATGAAAATTATTTGAAAATTACGAGGTTTGAAAAAAAATGAAACTTTTTTGAAAATTCCGAGGTTGGAAAAAAAATGAAAATGTTTTTGAAAATTCCGAGATTGGAAAAAAATGAAAAATTTTTTGAAAATTCCGAGTTTGCAAAATAAATGAAAATTTTTTGAAAATTCCGAGGTTGGAAAGAAAATGAATATTCTTTTGAAAATTCCGAGGTTGGAAAAAAATGAATTTTTTTTGAAAGTTCCGAGGTTGGAAAAAAAATGAAAATGTTTTGAAAATTCCAAGGTTGGCAAAAAAATGAAAATTTTTTGAAAAGTCCGGGTTGCCAAAAAAAATGAAAATTTTTTGAAAATATCAAGGTTGGCAAAAAAATGAATTTTTTGAAAATGGCGAGGTTGGGAAAAAAACGAAAAATTTTTAAAAATGCCAAGGTTTGAAAAAAAATGAAAATTTTTTGAAAATTGCGGGGTTGGGAAAAAAATGAAAATTTTTTGAAAATTTCGAGGTTGGAAAAAAAATAAAACTTTTTGAAAATTCCGAGGTTGGAAAAAAACCGAATATTTTTTGAAAATTCCGGGCTTGGAAAAAGAATGAAATTTTTTTTGAAAATTCCGAGTTTGGAAAAAAAATGAAATTTTTTTGAAAATTCCAAGGTTTGCAAAAAAATGAAAATTTTTTGAAAAGTCCGGGTTGCCAAAATAAATGTAAATTTTCTGAAAATATCAAGTTTGGCAAAAAAATGATTTTTTTGAAAATGGCGAGGTTGGAAAAAAAATGTAAATTTTTTGAAAATTCGGAGTTTGGCAAAAAAATGAATTATTTTTTTAAATTTCGAGTTTTGAAAAAATATGAAAATTTTTTGAAAATTGCGGGGTTGGAAAAAAAATGAAATTTTTTGAAAATTCCGAGGTTGGAAATAAAATGAAATTTTTTTGAAAATTCCGAGGTTGGAAAAAAAATGAAAATGTTTTTGAAAATTCCGAGATTGGAAAAAAATTAAAATTTTTTGAAAATGCCGAGGTTGGAAAATAAATGAAAATATTTTGAAAATTCCGAGGTTGGAAAAAAAATGAAAATTTTTTTGAAAATTCCGAGATTGGAAAAAAAATGAGATAAACTTATCGTCGTGCTGGGGATAGATCATTGTAATTCTGGATCTTGAACGAGGAATTTCTAGTAAGCGCGAGTCATCAGCTCGCGATAATTACGTCTCTGCCCTTTGTACTCACCGCCCATCGCTACTACCGATTGAATAGTTTAGTGAGGTTTCCAGATTGGCACTGTCAGATGGGCTTCGTATCATCCGACGGACGTCAAAAAGTTGGTCAAACTTGATCTTTTAGAGGAAGTAAAAGTCGGAACAAAGTTTCCGTAGGTGAACCTGCGAAAGGATCATCATCGCTTCGTCAAAGACGTAACTGATCGAAAGCGACCGGGTCGTGTACCCCTCGCGTTCGAATAACCCTGTGAACCTAACAAACCAAAAGGGAGGTGGACGCCACGGCGTGCTTAAATGGGTTGATAGGCACATTATCATTATTATTATTTAATCTTCTTTAAAAACAACGGTAGCCCTACAGCTTAGATAAAAGCTGTTGGGCTACACAATACATATTTACAAAAAAAGTTGTGTTAATAATTACAATTAGTATATAGTTACAAATTACACATTACACATTACGCATTACGCATTACGCATTACGCATTACGCATTACGCAGTACACCACATAATATGATAAGACTTAAGTATTATGTTGAGGTCTGTCCCGAAGCAAGGTTTTAAGTGCGTTTAATGACAAGCAATTGCTTTTCAGTTCTACTGGTAATTCATTCCAAATTTTTACACCTGAGTAGCTGATGCTTTTTTTAAAAAAGTTTGTTTTGGGCTTTTCTAATTTTTAATCGATATTATTATTTCGTAAATTGTAATTGTCATTATTTTTAACGACAAACAAGCTAGATATATTTTCTAAGTATTCACCATTCGTAACTTTATGCATTAATATCGCCTTATTATTACCCCATCTTTCCATCAATGGCTGCCATCTTAATTCTTCTAATATATCCTTAGATCTGACATCATATGATTTACCAGTTATGACTCTTGCAGCCCTGTTTTGCAGTTTTTGGAGTTTTTCGAGCGAATATGCATTTCCTATATCCCAAATAAAACTGCAATAGTCAAAGTGGGGCAAGATAATTGAATTGTATACAGATATAAAGGTTGATTGGGGTACAAAAGCTTTCATTCGTCGAATCATTCCTATGCCTTTTGATCCTTTGGTGGCAACCGTATTTATATGTGAATTCCATATAAGTTGGTCATCGACAATAACACCTAAAGTTTTTGTTTCTGAAACTTTTTTATTTTGTTATCTCCCTATTTAATTTCAGCTTCATCATCTATTTTGCCTAGTCTCTGTCTGGAGCCAACAATCATGTATTCAGTTTTACTCGTGTTAAGTGTTAATTTGTTAGCCAACAACCATTGATGTATATTTCCAAATCATTATTCAATTTATTGTACAACTCAGTTGATGTGATATCACTCGCAGTCAGATTAGTGTCATCTGCAAACACGCTGGCTGTTGTTGGTTTTAAACAATTTGGCAAATCATTTACGTATAGCAGAAATAATATTGGCCCAAGATCCAAGAGGCCTTGTGGTACTCCGCAAGAAACTGTTCGACATTTTGATGTCGTTTGGTTAACTTTACACATCTGTTTTCTATTCGTAAAATATGATTTGAACCAATCTAAAGTATTACCAACACAGCCAAATCTTTTTTAATTTTTCTATCAAAATAGCATGGTCCACACAATCAAAGGCCTTTTTAAGTCAAGAAATATAATGCCATTTAAAAGTCCTTTGTCCATATTTATATACCACTGGTTCGTATTAGTAAGGATAGAAGTTACAGTCGAACTTCTCTTCCTAAAACCAGCTTGACACTCTGTCAGCAACTGATAGGTTTCTAGATATTCCATGAGTTGTCCTGAAACTAGTTTTTGAAATACTTTAGCAACTACAGATATGACAGATATTGGTCTGTAGTTGTTACATTCTGTCTTACTTTCTCCCTTATATATGGTGGATATGCAGGCCACCTTTAAATCGTCAGGAAAAATGCCGGTTTCTATCGCTTTATTAAAAATAACGGTAAGCGACTCTGCTATAATATCGGCACTATCCTTTAAAAGTTTCGGCGATATTCGATCATGTCCAGTTGCCTTAGAAGTATGAACTTTCTTTCAAATGATTTATCGGTAGGGACGACATACGTTTCAAATGAATTATTGCCTTTTGGTAGATCTTTAGCCAAAACAGTACCAATCTCATTAAAACAGGTATTCAAGGAATCGGCTATTTTCTCTGGTTCTGTTACGATTTTTTGGTTGATTATCAATTCATTAATATTTGTCGTGTTAGATTTTGTATTTGTTAATTGATTTATAGTTTTCTCCATTGTTTTCGGGTCTTTTCTACACTGATTCAACCCTTCGATCTCGAAGTTGAAATATCACTTCATTTCGCCATCGCCCGGCCTCTCGAGTTTTGCTTTTACAAACTATATATTGTCGTTTGACTTTGTTTCAGAAAAGTTACAAATGGATAACTTTTAACGGTGGATCTCTTGGCTCGTGCATCCGACAAAGAACGCAGCCAGCTGCGATACGTAGGCCTAGTGTGAATTGCAGAATTCAGTGAATCATCGAATCTTTGAACGCAAATGGCGCTCTTGGTTATACCGGGAGCATGTCTGTCTGAGTGTTGGTTACAAACGAGAAACGAACGCGTTTTCGCGCCTTCGATTCGATTGAGGCGTCAGGGGTCATGGTTTTCAAGATAATACATCTGATGATAGACCGAGAAAGAACGAACTAAGACAAAAGGATAGAAAAACTGTTATTATCGCGGGCGACTCATTGATTCAACATGTGCATGGTTGGGAAATGTCAAATACAGAAGTCAGCGTTGCCGTTAAGTCGTTTTCTGGTGCTAAAATTGATGACATGAATGATTTTCTGCAACCTATTATACGAAGGTCACCCGATGAAATAATTCTCCATATTGGCACGAACAATATTAAAGGAAATGACTCGCCTGAAGTTCTCGCTGCAGGTATTTCTAGATTAGCATCAATGATAACCAAGAAATCACCTAATACTAAAGTGACTATCTCTGGTTTGATAGTTAGAAAGGGCCTAAATTTAAAATCGAAGATAATGTCTGTAAACAAGTTGTTGAAATCAACTTGCCTGGCTAATAACTGGCCCTTTATTGATAATTCAAATCTAGATGAAAGCTGTCTAAACCTTAAAGGTTTACACCTAAATCGGAAAGGAACGAGCTATCTTAACAGTAACTTTTCTGATTATATATGATATTCGATTCGGGCTAGTTGCAATCCAATAAGTATACTTGAGTCTGGCATTCCTAAAATTAGGGGCTTTAAGGTAGCCATGCTAAACATTGTCAGCCTGCCGAAATATATTGATGAGATTAGAATTCTATTAGCTAAGCAAGATCTTGATATTCTTGCTTTGAATGAGACTAGGCTAGACGATATGTTGTCTGATGATTTGATGTCTGTTCATAATTATGACCTGATTCGTACTGATCGGAATAGGCAAGGTGGTGGTGTTTGCCTATATATTAGAAGTAATTTAAACTATCTTAATCGAAATGATTCAATCCCTGCTACTCTTGAAGCAGTCTGTGTTGAAATTCACAAACCAAACAGTCAACCATTCATTGTTGCTAGTATATATAGATCTCCTAGTGCAAGCTCTCAGTATTTTTCTATGATAGAATCCTTTATTGATAAACTTGATAGTGAAGGTAAAGAAATTATTGTGGTTGGTGACTTAAACTGCAATATGTTAGATTCGTTGAATTCGGCATCCAAAAAACTAAATGACTTTTTGAATGTCTATCAACTTTCCCAATTAATCGTTAAACCTACTCGTGTAACTCAAACCACAAGCTCCTTATTGGATGTCTGTATCTCCTCACTCCCTGAGAAAATTATATATTCGGATGTATTTCCAATCGGAATTAGCGATCACAACTTAATATTTGTTGTTCGCAAAATTAATGTGCAAAAAAGGGTGAGAGCCCATCAGACTGTTGAAATTAGAAATTTTAAACATTTCAATCCCAGCAGATTTCAAGAAGATCTTTTATCTCAGCCATGGGATCTTTTAGACAGTGAGGATGACGTAGACTCTAAATGGTGTTTGTGGAAAACTTTGTTTCTGGCAGTTCTTGATGTGCATGCCCCTCTTAGGATGAAAAGAGTAAGAACCCGAAGTAATATCCCTTGGTTGAATAAAAATTCTAAAACATTAATGTTTGAAAGGGATAAACTTAAATTAAAGGCAATAAAATCCAATTCCACTTTAGATTGGAATGCATACACGACGGCCAGAAACGTTGTTTCATGCACTTTGCAAAAGGATAAGCAATTATATTATAGTAATTTGCTTTATAAATACAAACACAATCCGAAAGAAAGTTGGCAAACTATAAATCGAATCCTTGGGCGAGGCCATAATAAATCCTCTATATCTAGCATTAGACAAAATGATAACATTATTTCTGGTTCTAATGAAATAGCTGAGACTTTCAATGAATATTTTTCTACTATCGGAGACAAAATTGCAAATTTCGTTGATAATGGAAATACTCACTTTAGTTCATACATAAGTAAATCATCCACGACTTTTGAGTTTGATACTGTATCTGTTGATAAAGTTTTACATTCATTTCATGCTTTATCCTCCTCTGAGGCAATCGGAGTTGATAAAATTCCAATAAAAGTATTGAAACTTTCTATAGCCATTATAGCGCCATCTATGACTAAATTATTTAATTATGTAATTCAGAATGGGGTCTTTCCTCGCGATTGGAAGGTAGCCAAGGTTATACCTCTTCATAAGAAAGGTCCCAAAAATTTGTTGGATAATTATCGCCCAATCTCTATCCTTCCAGCTATCAGCAAGGCCTTTGAAAGTATACTTTATGAGCAACTACATGGCTATTTATCCAATGCTAGCATACTTTCGAAATGTCAATTCGGTTTCAGACGATATCACTCTACAACTACGGCTCTTCTTGATAGCACTAATCAATGGTATTCAAATATGGATAAAGGTTTGCTTAATATTGTTGCTTTTTTAGATCTTAAAAAAGCTTTTGATACCATTGATCATGAAATCTTGATTGAAAAGCTAAATATGTATGGGGTAAAACGGCATTCATTGGGGTTACTTGAATCATACATAACAAATCGGTCACAAAAATGCTTTATAAATGGTACATTATCTCATTCTAAACCGATTAAGTGTGGAATTCCTCAGGGATCGATTTTGGGGCCACTATTCTTTTTAGTGTATATTAACGATCTGCCTAATTGTTTAAAATACTGTACACCGAGGATGTTTGCAGATGATACGACGCTCACTGTGTGTGGCAAATCCACACATGAAATTTCGTCTGCTTTGAATCATGATTTAAATAATGTTAACGATTGGCTAATGGCTAATAAGCTTTGTTTGAACCTTAGCAAAACGGAATATATGCTAATAGGATCCAGACACAGCATCAATAATCTTGTTGATAATCCTTGTATTTCTATTGATGGTAAACTTTTGAACCGAGTGATAGTGACTGAGTCTCTAGGAATTCATATTGACCAATTTCTCTCTTGGGATTTTTATATTGAGAAATTGACAAAGAAAATTTCTAGTGGCATTGGAGCGATTTCTAGGTTAAAACCGTTTGTATGCAGAAATACTCTTATTTCTGTCTACAACGCTTTAGTTCAATCATATTTTGATTATTGTTGTGAGGTGTGGGATCCGATTGGCAGTGTTTTATCTGATAAATTGCAGACTCTTCAAAATTGGGCAGCAACAATAATTATGGGTTACCCAAATGAGCACGGATGCTCAGAAGCTGCTTTGACTGCGCTCGGGTGGAAAACACTTAAGGAACGTCGATTTGAATCTAAAGCCAGACTCATGTTTAAGATTATTCATGGTTTTGCACCTACTGCGCTTACTGAAATATTTTCTAGTGCTTCAGTTGTCAGATCTCATGACTACAATTTACGTAATTCTGACATGAAGCTCAGTCTTCCTTTTCCTAAAACGGAATATTTAAAAAAGAGCATAAGTTTCAATGGTGTTAAATTGTGGAACAATTTACCTATTGCTACTATAAATGTCAATAGCTTATTGAAACACATTGAGGAAATTAGGCATCTGTTATTTCCCTTCGATATTTTTGCTATTAATGAATCCAAAATAGATGATTCTGTAATGAATGGGGAAATAAGTATCCCTGGTTTTAACTTGATAAGAAAGGACCGTAATAGGGCAGGAGGCGGTGTGGTGTTGTATATCAGAGACAACCTATCCTATTTGGATAGGAATGACTTGGTGCCCGATCGTCTTGAGATTCTGTGTGCTGAAATTACTCGCCCCTTTAGCAAGTCGCTTTTTGTCTGCACATGGTATAGGCCTCAGAAGTCAAACTTGAGCTTATTTAATGATTGTGATGTATTTTTTCAAAAATGCGAGTCTGAAAATAAGGAATTGATTATAATTGGTGATATTAACTGCGATGTTATGAAAACCTCACCAGATGCCCATACACGACAATTAAACTTTTTGTGTTCTCTTTATCAACTTGACCAATTAATTAATAAACCTACAAGAGAGACCAACACCTCGGCGACCTTGATTGATTTGGTCTTAACTAATGCTAAAGAAAACATTTCGACGTCTGGTGTAATAGATCTGGGGATGTCTGACCATAGTTTGATTTATGTGGTCAGGAAGTTCACCCTTCCAAAACTTAAACCTAATGTGAAAGAAGTTAGGGATTATAAACATTTTAATGCTGAATATTTTATTGGGGATTTAGCCAGAATGCCTTGGCATGTAATTAATCAATATAATAATCCCAACGAATGCTGGAGGGTATGGAAATCTTTCTTTAATGAGATATTAAATATACATGCGCCGATTCGACATAAGCGAGTAAAGGGGAACTCGGTCCCATGGATTACTCCGGAAATTAAATGTATGATGAGAAACAGAGACTATCATAAAAAATATGCAATAAAACATTCCTCACAGCCACATTGGGAAAGTTTTCAATTTCTGCGGAATAAAGTGAATGTTGAAATGCGAAATGTAAAATCAAAATATTTTCATGATAAAATCACTGATTGCTCTGTAATGAATGACCCTAAAAAGACTTGGAAATTAATTAATTCATTATTGGGAAAGAATAACAAATCCAACAATGTGAATGAGCTGCTGGTTGACAGCACGTTAGTTTCGGATCCTAAATCTATTGCAGATGCATTTAATGACTATTTCATTAGTATTGGGTCGAGGCTAGCAGCAGAATATGTAGACGAGTCCTGTAGTAATGTTGATAATCAGCCCATAAACTATAATATTAATCAATCCTCAGATACTTTTTTTAAAGTATCTCCAATATCCGTTGATAGTGTTGCCTCGACCCTAAGAGGCCTAAAAGCATGTAAAGCAACAGGTCTTGATAAAATTCCTGCTAAAATTCTAAAATTATCTGCAAACATAATTGCACCCTCGTTGACATTCATCTTCAATCTGTCGCTTGCAACAGGCGTATATATAGATGAATGGAAGCGTGCTCGTGTTACGCCAATATTTAAATCCAGGGATAAAAGACAATGTGAGAACTATCGGCCTATTTCAATTTTACCGGTGGTGAGTAAAGCCTTTGAGAAGGAAGTTTTCCGTCAAGTATATAGATACTTGTCTGAAAGCTCTCTTCTGTCAAAGGTTCAATCTGGATTTCGTCCAAAGCATTCAACTGTAACTGCCCTCATCCAAATGTGTGATGAGTGGCTAGAAAATATGGACAATGGAAAGTTAAATGGGGTTGTGTTCATAGATATCAAAAAGGCATTTGACTCTATAAACCATCGCATTTTGTTAAATAAAATGAATGAGCAATTTGGAATTTTTGCTGTAGAATTAAAATGGTTTGAGTCATATTTAACAAATAGAGAACAGCAATGTAATGTTAATGGAGAATTATCTAGTAATAAAATTATCACCTGTGGAGTGCCCCAGGGATCTATACTGGGACCACTGCTATTCCTATTATATATTAATGATTTGCCCGATTGTTTGAAATCAGCTAATCCATGCATGTACGCGGATGATACTCAAATCTTTTCATCTTCCTACGATGCAAATGAACTTGTTGTAAATTTAAATTCAGATCTTGCCCATGTCTGTAACTGGCTTAAAGAAAATAGGCTGCAGATGCATCCATCAAAATGTAAAATGATGTTTATTGGCTGCCCGTATAATCTTAATAATATAATGTGTGAGGAACCCGTTGTGGCTAATGCAAAACCCATATCACGAATTGCTACACAAATGTGCCTAGGAGTAAAACTAGATGAAACCCTTAATTGGGATAGTCACATTGAAATGATATGCAAGAAGGTGAGCGCTGCTATTGGCGCTATGAAACGTATAAAGCCCTTTGTTCCAATGCATACCTTAGAATCGATTTATAAAAGTCTTGTGCAGCCCTACTTTGATTATTGTTCCCCCCTTTGGGACACTTGTGGTAAGCTGCTAAGAGACAAGTTGCAAAGATTTCAGTCTCGTGCAGCAAGAGTCCTAACGGGTGCTAATTATGATACTCGCTCAGCTGATCTTCTCAACATGCTTTCTTGGGATACACTTGAAAATAGGCGGTCTGGTGCCAAGTCAGTATTAATGTATAAAATACTTAACGACCACACTGCGCCAGGTCTCCGGGGTCATTCGTGAGAAGAGAAATAGATCAAACTAATTATCATCTTCGAAACACAGCAACTGATCTAACAATTCCTAAACCGAAACGAGAATTTCTTAAAAAAAGTTTTAAATATAGCGGCGCTATGCTCTGGAATCAACTCCCAAACGAAGCAAAATTGACCGAGTCGCCTCATTCGTTTAAATCAATTGTTGGACAGCGGCATGCTTCCTAATTATTTGTATATAGTAACGTGTACAGTATGTGTGTACTAATATTTAGTTTAAATTTTCCTTTTAACGATTTTTAAGATCTAAACACGCCACCCATGGAAACCAGCCTAGAGTTGATGGGGCTAGCGTGTTCTTCTTTCTGTTAATTTTAAATAAAGTATTACCTACCTACCTACCATATATATATATATATATATATATATATATATATATATATATATATATATATATATATATATATATATATATATATATATATATATATATATAACGAAATTTTAAAGCTAAAAGTCATTAAAAAGACACTTGTTCAAAAATGATTGTTTAAAACGTTCTGTGTAAACTTTTGGTAACATAAATTGATGATCGCGTTCTCTTAAAGGTCGTTGACGTTCTTCCGGTAACAACTCATGTAGGCAATGTTCAGGATTGTGCATGACCTTATTGAACAATAATCGATCCCTCTCCTCAATCATCTTGGCCATTGAATATTTATTCTGAGTGTATCCATATCGGAATGCACGATTGAGAAACTTGTTGAATTTATCAATGTATTTCGCTTGCAAAGCCGATCCCCATACTTCAATTGCATAGTAAAATAACGACAGGATCAATGAATCGAACAATTTAGTAAGTTCATTTAGTGAATATCCGTAGAATTTGCAAACTCTAAGTATGTAAA
>CACRXK020009268.1:0-19418 GCA_902702795.2 Paramuricea clavata
TTGTAAACTGCATCATGTATTCATGATTTTTACTTGTATCTTATTTGCTTATTTAATAGATTGCAAACAGGGGGCCCCTTGTTAAAAATTTAATGTCAACTTGGGAAGATTAACCTCGCAATATTTTTGCTGATTGCAAAATTTATAATCTAGCAGTAATCTGTACCTTACTATGATCTAACCATTTGATGATATTTATGTGGCTCTAACATGTAATAGCTTCAATATTTTGGAGTGTATTATTTGATGTTAATTAAGCCCTTTAGTTAAAAATCACCAATTGAAGAATTGCTAGAACCAAAAGCGAATACTGGAACTATTTATATTTACCATGTTGCACCCTCAATGCATGGTTACCCCACGTCTTGTCACCCCCCCCCCCTCTTTGAGGGCCCTCTTTGTTAGCGATTCAGTTCTACACCACTGACTGCTAATATAAAGTTATGTAAAATTTTAATGCCAATAGCTCAGGGAGTGCAGTGCTGTGGGAAGCTCTTTTTGATTGGGGAACTGAAAGCAATGGCCAAAGGCCCGAGGAAATTTTTTAATTTAGTTTTCAAACAGCCCCCCCCCCCCTGGTTGCTACGGCCCTGAGGTGAAATATAACCACTGTCTATCGCATGCATCAGTTAGGTGCAAAAAGCTAAATTCTGCACCAATAATCAATATATGCGCCCTAATCAATATAACCCTTTAAGTGGCAATGTACCCTCATGTGACCTACTTTATTATTTTACTGTGTTTAATGCCAAGGATTTTACTCATCAGGGAGAGAGTGCTGTCACTCAATGGGTTAATTCACAAACGACTCCTTAGTCCTTAACTGTCTGATAAACAATTTTTGTGTTTTAAAATTTGTTATAAACAAGTTAAAATAAAAATATACAAATCTGTATTTATCCTCAAATATGAATAAGGGGTTATTATAGCCCAAGGCCCAAGTATGAACACTTGTGCCACAGTGCCAGCACAAAATGGGCTATTCCAGCTTTCAATTCTGCTGGAATGAGGTGATAAATATTTAGCTTTGGAATTCCTCAGGGATAAGCAAATATTTTCTGTGTGGAATTCTTTGGGGGTAATCTGGTAATGGATATTTTGAATGAGATTTTCTCAGGGGTCAAATGTAAAAATTGAAATTCTTCCAGGGTCTCTCTTCATGGGTATTAACAGGAATTCTTCAGTGGATCTCTTTTATGACCTGTAGGAATTCTTCAGTTCTGCGATATGATGAACTCTTGTGCAACGGACCTGATTGTGAGATTCCACTTCATTGAAAGGACGACCTTAGGGACGGACCGTTAGAAAACTGATGGGGGGGGGGACCAAAAAAGAATTTATTCCCAGGAAAAAATTAGAGGAAAAAATCTTCCCAGGCAGAGTGCCAAAAAAATTCCTTTCTTGGAAGATAGGCCTATAAATTTTAATAAAAAAAATATATTTCCAGCCATCAAGAGAGAAAAAAAAATTTCTTCTATAAGTGTACAAAAAAAATATTGCCTCTTAGAAAATCCCCCCCCGATCACTTTTCTAATGGTCCATCCCTTAGTTAATTAAATTTGCTGTATACATTATGTTGCAACGTGTCACTATTTAATAAACTTATGTACAATTACAAATCAAGCCCACAAATCGTTGAATATACTCTTACCGCTCGTTGCAAACCACGCAGGCGCCTATTTAAAAAGCCCCAGCAACTTAACGCTCGAGAGAGCGTCTTGTTCAACTATAATTGCATGTAATAATTTAGTATTTTTTAATTTAATTTTGTTAGTTTTGACAATCATTCCTTGTATTTTTGCAGTAGGAATTTTTTAACTTCAGCTTTAAATTTTGATGGTTTACAGTAAGTTTCTTTATTCGCGCCGGCAAAGCAATTAAATGTGTCCCGTGCGTTGCCAGAGCGAGTAAAAAATCTATTTAGCGCTTGGCGATACAGACGTGTAATCGATCATGTATTCATGTTGGATGATAAATAATTAATTTGTAACTGAGCAATAACCACTTTTCATAACGTAAGAAATAAGCTTTGCTGAAGAACTATGAACTTACCATATTTTGTCAGAATACAAAGTGGTATATGGTGCATCTAAATGATCAATAATTGAGGTTTCCTTTAAACGTGTCACATCGTTTCTTTATTTGCATGCCTCCGCCTGGACATCTTGCTGCGCGCTTGACTTTAGTCATGCTTTATGCTTATCATAAACTCGGTTTTTGTTTGTAGGAGGCAGTTACTCTATTGCTAGTTGGAAGTATTCTTTATATGTCGCCGACTTTGTGAAATTCGTACCGTGAATATTTAAGTATTGCCCATATATTTTGTTCATGTGAATAAATATGGTATTTGTTCTATAAAAATAAGTGAAGTCTGGCCCCACCTAGGTTTTTGCTGCCCCCCCCTGACCAAAAATCCTGGCTACGCCTCTGATCGAGTTAAGCATGGTTAAATCACGCAGTAGAGACAAGTTCTCGAATGTGCATGGGATATACCGAAAGTGATCTGACGATACAGTGTGTTCATTGTCAAGTGAAGCATGGTTGGACTATGCAAAGGTACTTGAGTTACATGTTCTTGAATGTGAGCTTGATGATGCTGTAAATGACCCACAGCGTTTTGACACGTTTTCCTCAGACCTTCGTTTCGCTCAATGCCCCCGTTTTCATCCGTGTACAGTTGGTGTAAGGATTGGCTTGTTATTGCGATCAAGATAAAAAAGAAACATATTCGCGCACGAAACATGAAGAAGTAACCATCATTTGCACCTGTGAGGCTAAATCGGGTAACCATGAAAACGAGGCCATTGGGGCAAAAGTATATACACTAAACAGTAAAGACTAAAGTCTATTACGTAGAAATGAGAAGTTACTATATTAACAAACATTAGCGAACTTAGGATGAGCTAAATCTAGAACGTGACAAAAAGACAGTTACTTATGCTTTTCTTTTGGATTTGTTACCACTTTAAAATTGTTTTTCACCTGCATCCTTCTTTGTTGACAAAAATATTCCATATTTTTTACCCATGTTGCTGGCACTGCGAATTTAGGGCGTGTTTTTTTGTCACGTCCGCGTCGTATAGATTTACCACATCTTAAGCTCTCTATTGTCATTTCGTGAAGACACAATTAGAGGATGATTGTAAGAAAGTACTGAAGCAATATTGCACTAACTAGACGTCTAAAGTAATCATATAATTCACAAATTTAGGTCAATATAAAGTTGTTCTAATTTATCTTTTTGTACCAATTAAACGCTTATTTATTATTAATTAGGTAATTAGGTTATTCCCTAAAGTTGAAAAATACCGTAGGTCAAGTAAGTGATTTGAATTAAATTACAAAGCTAGAAACTCGAGAATTCATAAGGTAAAAATAAATGAAATCCGTGCTAAATTTTTGTTTCCTAGTACGTCGTTAATTCATGACATCAAAACAATCGCATTAACATTCATTGAATGTGCTACCAATATGGCTGTCGATTTAAGGTCCTCAGGATTGATGTCATAAAGCGCTACTGACCCCAAATAGGATATTTGCATGCGTATAGTATTTGGGTTATAATAAGACTGAAGAAATACAATATATTTTTGTAGTAAAAACCTCATCTTAATCAACTTTCCCACTGTCAAAATTCTTGATTTGACATCATATCCGGCAACTTCTACAGTGAAAAGCCGATACAGATGAAGTTTTTTTAAAGGTAAGTTTGTTTTCTTAGAAAGACTGAATATTACACGTACCAAAAATTATACTGAGACTTCACACAACAGCATTTGTAACGCAATGGCAGCATGCTTGTTGTGTGAGAGGAGTCTAATGTGGGATGGAGAGGAGTCTAATATCTTTTTAAAAACATCTCAAATAACATGCAGCAGAATAAGTTTGACTGTCTATTAAATATTGATCATGATTCCACTTGCATATAAAGTCCATCTGAATCTTCATCATTGTAAACAGAAGGCATTTGAAATCTGACATCATTACATATCTGAATTGTAACGGTTGTTTCACTGAAAACAAAAACAATTACCACGATTTATTGTACCGGACGTTATACTGGTAACTGGTACCCAATGGGATAAGGCTAACGTTACGTCATTGCGACCCATTTCTGAGTCAACGTACGAAACAGAAATTGAAAGGTATGTGGGTGCTACACGCGTAAAAACGCACAAGTTGTAACAAACCTGCAGCAGACTTGTAGCAATGCTGTTCTAAGAACTGCTTGTTCCCAACTTGTTGACAAGTTGTCAACGGCTTGTTGACAACTTGCTACAAGGTTGTTGAGCTCAAAAGACTTGTTACAAGTCGTTCTAACAACTTGTTATCGTCCTGCAATTCAACAATTTGTCAACAAGTTGTGAGTGACAAACTTGTAGCAACTTGATAAAATAACAGCATTGATACAACTTGTTGACAAGCTTGCTACAAGTCCAGGGATGCCGGAAGTTGCTGGGGGCAAGGGGTGCAATTGGTTAACAAGAGGGCATATTCCTTAACAAAACGGCACTAATGAAAATGAAAGGGCATATAAAAATTATTTTTGGCGACCTCCCCCACCCCCCCCCCGTCGCCAAAAAATTTTTGGTCAGGGTATTTAGGGGTAAAAAAAATTTTCCGGACATACCACAATTTTCCTAAATACGAAAAAAATTTTCCGGACATACCGAAAAATTTTCCGGAAAATGTTATTTTTTCCGGAACTTAAAACATTTTCCCGGAAATAACATAGATTGAATTTTTCAAAAATGCTCTTTGCGCAAAAAATGCAATTTTAATGAAAATTTTTCACGCAAAAAGGGCACTTTGTGCACCCGTATTCTGCACCCGTACTGCACCCACAAAGTTGAAAATGCAAAAGGCAAGGGGTGCAATTGCACCCGCTGCACCCGTGGTTCCGGCATCCCTGTACAAGTCTGTTGCGAACACAACTTGTTGACAAGTTGCGAGACTTTTACGTGTGTAATATAGGGAATGTGAGAAATAGTTTCTGCAAGCCATCTGCCACTCCCCTCCCATCTCCGATCCCTTCCAGTCGAATATTGTTTATTGTTTACAGATTGCGTTCTGTCGTACTGCCTCAGGTCAACTCTATTGTCTTCTAAAATCTATTGATTCTGTAAATTAAAAGGCCATGGGAACGAGGTTGACTTTAAGGGTGTCTAAAAAAGGAGACCTTTAGAAATTATCCTATAGTGATTTGAATGCCTGAGCACTATCACAGAATAAGGCACACAGAAGGCCGACTTCTTCGTTTTTCCTATGATTTTGGCGTAACTCGTGATTCGTCATCAAATGCTGACGCCATGGTCCTAGCCAGTGCGCGTTGGAGAGGCATTCACCCCCCTGATAATATTCAAAATGGTGGACGTCCAGGGGGGGGGGAATGCCTCTCAAACGCGCACTGGCTAGGACCATGGCGTCAGCATTTTGATGATGAATCATGGCGTGGCAGCGGTTACTCGAGTCGACCTTCTGTGTACCTTATTCTGTGGCACTATGCTGAACCCATGGATGCGTAAAAAATTGACAGCGGTGCATATATTAAAAAATAGTGCGCAAGGATTTGCAATTTTGTTATCAATTTTATAATGCAAGAAAGATGGAAATATTTTGCCCAAAATGTAGTATAACAAAACACAACAGCATGACAAATCTTTTCTTTGAATGTCAACTTTTGTTTAATTACTGTTATATTTAAAGTTAATCTACTACAACTTTTAAATGGCTTTATCACTGTCCGAAAGATAAAAGAAAAACTCAATTTGTAGAAATGTTGAAGATATATGTTGAAAAAATCTTTTGCTTGTGAATTATAACAAGAACTTTTAACAATAAAATAAACAAGTTTTAAAAGGTTTTTGTCACTAAATGTCCCCATTTTGACGCGGAAAATTTTTACACTTTTTAGTGCGGCGCTCATTCGGGGGCGGCGTTCTTTAAAAAAATTGATCTCAAATGCGGCGCTCATTCGGGGGCGGCGCTCAGTCGGGGGCGGTGCTCAATCGAGTAAATACGGTAGTCATACTATCAGTTCGAGTTAAAATGGTTCAACTAACCAGATAGCAACGAGTTTTTACTTTTTACGCGTTGCGTTAATTAATAACTTCTTATTAACCGAGCGCGAGGTCTTTACAGAGAAATATCGGACCGAGGTCTTATTTGTACAGACCGAGCCCGTAGGGATGTAATTTCAAGATGTAATTTCATCTGTAAAGGCCTAGCAAGCGAGGTTAATAAAAAGTTTACCATATGGCATTTATACTTGAAACAAACAAGAAATGCTTGATTTGAAATGCATATTAGTAGCGTGGTCCACATTTGATCGAAGAAAACAGAATATACCCATTTCTATTAGTTTTGCTGTTTTGTTTTAAAATGCATGCGTTTGTTTTTACGTGATGGACCGCCGGTCCATTACGGGAAAATAATGGACCGCTGAAAGTGCTTCTTAGCCAATCACAGTCCGCCATTTCACCGGAAGTGATGCTTGCCATATAATAATAAGCACATAATCATATGTTGAACGAAACCGAAAACTTTTGAATAACTTCCCATGCATAAAATTCGATTCAATTGTGTTTACGCACCCATGGTTCAGTTTAGTATACACCTTATTTTTATAGAGACACTTTGCATAAGTGATCATTACAAATGAAGGCAAATAATTTCAATGTTAATGACTAGTCCAGCCACGTCTCATCATTGTGTGAGGTCGAAGTTAGAAACGACGTCTAAAACGTTTTGGAGGACTTCCCCGCCGACGGTAAAATATTCCTTCGTCACTCCTTCGGGTTCGTGTACACACGTCGATTTGTCAGGCGAAATCCTAATACATTTTTAATTAATGGTATTTGATTTTTTTTCTGTGTTGGTGTAATGTACTCAGGTGAATATGATGCTTGTGATGTTACTCTGAGTGTATATCCACAAGGGGCAAGCTTGAAAAATATGCCTGACCACAGAGGGAATCGAACCTACGACCTTTGGAATACTAGCCTAATGCTCTGCCAACTGAGCTACGCGGTCTGGTCGGTTCGAGTATGTGATATTTCGGAACAGAAACTAGTTCCTTCGATACCAATGTAATCTAATAATATGATTTTTTCTGTGTTGGTGTAATGTATATTGATGTACAGATGAGCCGCGCAAAAAATATTAAATACATAAATGAAATCATGAAGTGTGTTTAGAACAGGACTTACTATGAATGCTACACTGCAGAAATAATAACTTGTCCTATAAAATTCAGAATACCAATTCCAATGATACCACAATGAAGAAGCCCAGCAATTATCGTTAGTTTCCTTTCATTTCTTTTCTGGATGATGTAAATTATTGGAGGTAAAGCGTAAACATACGTTAGACCACACAGAGCTCCTGTGAATCTAGAAAAAAAAATTGCGGAATATTTTTAAAGTTAGTAGTCTAGTAAAACTTCCTTTGCTCGAAGTTTTCTTTATCTCTCTTCGGGAGTTTCGACAAAAACGAAGACAGATTATAGTTTGAATGCTAGCTATCCAGGTGTTGCAGTATGACGTATCATCAAAATATAGTCCAGTCAATCTGTGACCAGAGGTCAAAGAAATCGCAATAGAATTTTTTTCACTGGTAAAATGTGAAGGAAGGTGTCCTTATTAACATACTAAAAATCCCAAAAAGTCCCTTCGGTGGAACATGGTGAAAATCAAGTTTTTCTTACTTTTACCTATAGAAAATCTATTTTGTGCCATTGTGGACAGAATGTTCCAATTTTGAAATCATTTTTAGGCAAATGTAACCTACATTATTGGAAAGCTTAAACAAAACTATATAAAGGTCAATTAAACCGTTATATTCAATTTACTGGTCAGTTTGTCGTTATTCTAGCTCAAAGTTGGAAAAATAGCGCAAAATTTGCACAAAATACAAATTTATGGCATTTTAAATCTTGTATAACTTCGACTGGATAGGCAAAAGCAAGGTAACCGTTTAATTGATCTATATTTTAGTTTTTTCTAAGCTTTCCAATGATGCATGTTATATTTGCAAAAAAATAATTTCAAAATTTCAACATTTTGTCCGCAATGGTTTTCTATAGGTAGAAGTAAGAAAAACTTGATTTTCACCATGTTCCACCAAAGGGATTTTTTGGGATTTTTAATATGTTAATCAAAACAACTTTTCACACACTTTACCACTGAAAAAAAAATCTATTGTGATTACTTTGATCAGAACCATGTACTTATAGTGATTTGACTGTACTATAATCCGCCATTTTGGGTGGCAAAAAACTCAACCAACTACTACACAGCTATGGACCATTATAAGTAACTCTTCAAAGCGCTCCAACAAAAGCAACAGCCACAGTCTTGCTCAACCTCGTTCCCACGTTTGCTTTTAATGAACTATTCTTAATTTGCCTGCACCCAAAATGTCAAGAAATACGTATTGGACGTCACTTGGAAGAGCCCAATACAGGAACATCACATTTTTGATATACTTATAATATCACCCTGGATTTTGTGCCTTGTTTGCACGATGCTACTATTCAGAGTATGTTTCTTTTTTCTTATAGTTTTAGCAATATTTACCTGATTATATTTCCAACATGTGGATAAAAACAAGCAAATAAAACTGACATTATTACCAGGAATACATTCAGTAGAAAAATATGAAGGAAGCTGAAAGACAATAGACAAAATATAGAATATTTTAATCACTGCGTATATGTCCTACCCAACCCTATTGAACATATCCATTGCCCATCCCGTACCCATGTCTGTCAAATGGTGGATACTAAAACATGAATCTATGCACTCAAAGCATTATTGTTTAGAAAATAAATCATAATTACTAGAGGACTTCATTAGTATCCCGAAGACGTCACAAGGATTAAAATTACGGGATTGGAACTAGGATTGAGGTTATTAATAGGGAAATTAACCTAGATTATTTATTGGATTTGAAATACTGAGAAATTGCCGGTAGCTGCGAAGGAGGAAAACCATACATAACTGGGATCGTTCCACCCCTGTTGGAAAACGAAAAACGTTTAAACACATGCAACATAGAACAAGAATACTTTACCCAATTATATCATATACAAATACATTTATTTTCGGCACCACTCCCTTTTCTCAGTGGCCGGACAGTTTGCCGAAAGACATTTTGCCAAAAGACATTTTGCCGAACGGACGTTTTGCCGAACGGACGTTTTACCGAACGGACAGTTTGACGAACGGACAACTTGCCGAAAATAGAGATATCTTCTGAACTTTAAAGGTTCGCTTACACGGTCAAAGTTTCTGTGATTAAAGTCATTGTAGATTTTATGACAGAAACTTTGATAGTGAAGTATAGTTTCGTTTTATATTCTTTCAAGTTTTTTACCGAAATTTCGCGATATAAAGAATGACATCATCCAACATCATTCATGAATGCGATTTCCCCGAGAACTATTGGAATGCATGTATTCCATGATTCTCGAAGTGAAATTCGCTTACGTCGTTGTCTTTATATACGCTTGTTTGTTTACGACCTGACGTCAAAACACGTTTCTAACAAATGAGTCATCCGCTGCACAAACAAGCTACCAATAGTCAATATGGTTATGCACTGCTATATAATGACCATTATGCACTGCTATGACCATATAATTGTTATTTTACACAATGGTTGAGAATTACATGCAGTCCCAAACATTTTGACGAAATAACATCTCTATTTTCGGCAAGTTGTCCTTTCCGCAAGTTGTTCTTTCCGCAAACTGTCTGCTCGGCAAAACGTCCGTCGGCAAAATGTCTGTTCGGCAAAAGGTCTTTCGGCAAAATGTCTTTCGGCAAAATGTCTTTCGGCAAAGTGTCCGGGTACCCTTTTCTCTAACTAGGAAAACTTATACTGACTCAGTACACCTAGCTAACTTTGTATATTGGTGAGAGTGGTGTACTCTCTCAATCGAATGCATGGCCTTACGTTACTATTATATAATTTAAAAGTTGTCTACGAGTACTTTGTGTACGCATTTTTTCTGCAAACAATAGCTGGTTTTTCTTGCATCATAATTACTGCAGTCTGCATACTACTAAGCAAATGTCTTTTCGAATGTGAAATTGCACTTCAGTGAAGGCAGTAGTAGGAACCAGTTATTTTAATTAGATATTAAATACGTGTACCTTGGGTATGGATTTCCAAAGAAAAAATTCATAATTTGAATTCTGATGATGTAGACCAAGAGAGGAAGAACAGTAATCAGTTGAAATAGAAAAACTAAACGAACACCAAATGCCATTCCATCACTTGGTGAAAAATTCTCAAGAAGTATCTAGAGAATGTCATTATTTTAAACATAAATCAATGAGATTCATTGGTTACTGCAATGTACTGTTCAATAAGTAATTAACTAAATTATGAAATAAATATGTGACAAACTATTTGTACCAGTTAAAGGGCGTAGATTCGGGGCGTACCTGATCGATACAAGAGCTTTTGTTCTTGGGATAAGCAAGATAAAAAACAAATCCAACTAGACTGTATGTTAATCCAACAAGAACGTATGCAAGGAAAACATCACGATCCTACAGAACGCAAAACAAGTGGAGGTCATCGAGAGAATGCACTATTTCAAGAAAACTTTACAATATTTTACACTCAAACCATGCTTTTGCATTGACAGTACCACTGGAAGCACTCAATATAATTTCCTGAGCCTTAGACAGGTACAACCAGTGGTGTGGATCCAGGGTGGGGGCTCTCATCGGGGGGGGGGGGGGGGTAACAAGGTGTGAGGGTGACAAGGCGTGGAGGGTGCAACTTATAAATAACAAAAACCATGGAAAGTTCCAGTCTTTATTTTTTATTCTAGCAATTCTTCAATTGATGATTCCCCTTATTACGTTTTCGTAGCGCTTTGCATTGTGGTTATAGTGATATCACTGAAAAAGATAGCGGCCTCGAATGAAAATAATGAATGTTTTCGCGAATATTTTGCTGTTGGCTATCGCGCACCTGACTCTAGCCTTTTTTAAAAGTTCTTGCACGGGTCAGGACAAAAAATAAGCCATCTTGAATATCAGTGATACCACTATAACCACACAGCTACGAAAACGTAATAAGGGGAATCTAGTATTAGTGTTTTTTAAGAAAGGTCTTAACTTGAAATAAAAGATTGCGATATAGCGACGCTATCTCATGTTAGAGTCACATAAATGATCTAAAGCTAGGACCACAGTAATCAAGTACAGACTACTAAAATCATTACCGCGTCATCATTACGGTTGCACCTTTCTAGGTTATGAATCTGCAATCTGCAAAACTATTGTGGACTCAGCCTTCCAAATCGACATGAAATCTTAACAAGGGGGGGGGGGGGGATGGCCTGGCGCCCCTTTTCTATACCCCTGGGTACAACCTAGTGCACACGCTCTTCCCTCTTGTGGAAGAAAAGGGAACGAGATTGCCAGAGGGGTTGGAACTGCGGAGTGAGGTAAACTGTAGACATACAACAGTAATTTAACAATACCTGTCAGGATACCACAAAGATCTGGGCTTAGGAATCTAAAACTTTGCGAAATAACCGCAATTGGTTTTTCCACAAACACAAAGCAATTATGATCTTCATACTTACGTTATTTTTCGGATATTTTTGGTATCTCGTAATTGATAGAACGCAGTTATGAATAAAAAATGCCAATGTTAATGTTCCAGAAAGAGCTGGAAATGACGATTTTATTTCTGGAAAAGAAAGACAGATACAGAAACTAAAAACATACATACTTATCTGACAACCTACTGATTGCTTTAACCGTATTAAAATCACACAAAAGTAAATACAAGACAAGATTTCCATACAATTATTTATTTCAAACAGTTTGTTTAGCTGTCGTCCTGACGTCACCTTCTTACATGCGTAAATTACTTATTTATAAATGGGGATGATTTGGGGGTTGTTTGGAATTTAAAATACTTGACGTCATAAGCATGCTCAGGGTTGTGGTCTGAAAATCGAATACTTAAAGAAGATTTACGACCAAGTTGAGAATTAACTGGAAGGTTGGTTAACTATTTAGTTAGTCAGGTTGTCTAGCTTTTAGTTTTTCATTGCTTGTTCTCTTTGTTGTTTTGTGAGTCAGTTGTTTGGTTGGTTGGCTGGCTGGCTGTTTATCGATTATATACTGCGTTACTTACGTTCGACATAATGAAGCGAATGACTGTTGCTAAATTCTACATGGATTCCCCACTTGGCAGCCTTGTAGATGGTGAATACGATTACATAAATAACACAAATTGTTCCTAAATGAACAGGCAAAAATATGAATTGCGTGAAAATCCACGCGTAAAAACCTATTCCCGGTTGAAATCGAAAGGTGTGAATAAGGTTGTGCTGTATACTATGAAAAACTTGTCAACAATTTTGTTACGTGTATACTATGACCGTTGAAAACGTTGCAGCTATTAAGGAGACATCTATAGGCAAATTGTAAAAAATTAAACATACCTAAAGCATTAAATTTCGTAAAAAATGTTGGCGACTTTATATTCATTAATGGAAAAATAATAATAACTAAGAAGAATGGGACGGTTTTCTGTTTATCCCAGTAGTCGAAGAAACCTTTGTCAGCTTCCGTCAATTTAGACATGCCATCAGCTGCACAAAATACTTAAGAGAAAGAACAAAATAATTCAAATCTTATTCAGAGGCAATTGGGGGGGAGGTCAATAAGGGGGTCCGACCAACCTTGTAATTCTTTCAAACTGAGGTGAAACTGGAAGGCCGAAATCTGTGGTTTCAGATTAACGTAAACCCCCCCCCCCTCCTACGCCACTGATCTGACTATCTATTAATATCCAGGTTAAAAACCAAATACATACGAAGTGTGCAAAAAAAGTTTGATTTAATGTAACGCATAAAGAAGAACAGCTTTTGTACCCAACTATGTTTTAGTCAGTTTTATCATATCCAGAAAGGGGAAACTTTGATGCATTACAATAAGATTTTCATTTGCTATTGACGGTCGTGAGTTATCCATGTTTTTAAATTGATTACGCTTATTGACAAGGCTAAATATTAGCATACACTGACCATCAAATAGCATTTGGTTAAACATGATATTAAATAGTTTTATTATCGTCAAAATAAACAAAATAACGTAAACATTTATTCAGCAATGGGCAAGAGTACATTACCTAACTCTGGAAACCATGCTATTAAGAGAATATTGGATAATTTGTTGGGGGCACTTTGCCCCGGGTCTCAGGTTAAAAAGGGGGCCCAAAGCAACGAAAGCCTTTAAAATTGCTTAACTGAGAATATAAATCCTAAAGCCAGGGGGCAAACATGGAAACATTGTTGCGGAAACATTTGTGATTCTCGATGTTTCCTCAAATGTTTCCATGTTTGCTCACCCGTGGAAACATTGTTGCGGAAACAAAATTTGCTTCCCGGGAAGCAAAAATGTTTCCTACAAACTTCAGAAACATTTTATATTTCCCTTTATAATATAGCATTTGTAAATTCTTAACGCTGATTGGCTAAGAGCCGTGTTGATATAACTCAATGTCAACACGGGAGATTTTCCGCCGCTTGTAAACACGGAAATGTTTCTTATCCTTCGGGCTTTTGACATTGCTATATTATAAAAAAAATATAAAACATTTTTCCGTATTGATATATAGTTATATCAACACGCGTGGAAGTTGGGAAAACTCGAAATTGTATGAAAACACTCCGCCCTTCGGGCGTCGTGTTTCCATACAATTTCTCGTTTTCCCAATTCCACTCGTGTTGATATAACTGTATATCAACACGGAAAATGTTTTATATTTGTTAAATGTTTCTCACTAATGTTTCCTAGTGTTTGCCAACTCTGGGAAACATGACGAAACATTGGTAGGAAACAATGTTTCCGCAACAATGTTTCCGCAACAATGTTTCCTAGTTTGCCCAGGGCTTAACTGCCTTAGTGTCGGATAATGTACAATTAAGTGTAATGTATTATAAAACAACACTTCTCCCGGTTTACAACTATGACGTCATAGCCCCCCTGGGAACATTTTATCTCGGGCTCTACGCAACCTCTTGGGGGCCCAGAACTTAGACCTTATACAGGTTCTTAAAATAACTGAAGTGACTGGGTGCTGGTTGTGACTGCATGGTTAGCCTTTTATACGTAAATAAATCATACTCCCTGAAATAGTATATCAATACATGCTGCAGATCCTCAAGTATGTTTAGTTCGAGGGGGGTTAATTTGGGAGAAATCTTAAAAGAAGGGGGGCTTAAAAGAAGGGGGACTAAAAAGAGAGGGGCTTATTTGATTTAGTCAGTGAGTAAGACACGTGGTAAAGTATCGTTCCAGGCAAACTACGGCTACCATTGAGGAACCGTTGACCAATCAGATACATTTGAACTAGCCGATTAACCAATCAGATGCTTATTAAGCCAGTGAAAGGTAGTGGTCAAATCTGAACCTCTCTAATATTAGAATCAGTACATACAGTATGTATTATTTTGTTGTGAAGGGAGCGGGGCTTAATAGAGAGTAGAATTTTAATAGATTTCTGCTTCTAAAAAGGGGGAGGGATAATTAGAGAGGCGACGTACAGTATTTGAGAGGGCCGTAATAAAGGATTTACTAAAATTTCCTTGCTATTTTTTTCAGTATTTCTTTAGCTAGACTACCTTAATAGAACTTTTTAAACCGAAGAAGTGAAAACGCTTTACCTCCGGTAGAACCATTAATCGAGGTAGTATTGATGGGATGTGCTTTGTCTGGAAAAATAACAAAAACACATAATTATTATAATGCATAATTATATTATATTTTAATGAAGTACAACACTCACAACAGCTAAAATAAATTCTCAAGGCTCTGCCGTATTATTAATTAATCAGCAGATAGGGTGGACAGAGTGATTTCCACTAGTCATAGGTTTCAAGCTAAAAGATAACATTGTCTTCTTATAATGGCTACAAGATACATAATTCATCCATGCAGAAGGCAAATTAATCGAGAACAGACAACGCCGATTATCAAGTGATTTCCTAAGCAATCTTGCATGCTAAAAGGATTTACACATAATTTGTGTTTTGGCAAAGCTTTCGGTTTGTAAGCCCTGATCTTCATCAGGGTAAATAATGGATGAATTAGATACGGATGAATTAGATACGGATGAATTAGATACGGATGAATTAGATACGGGTGTTGAGGTTTACACTTATAGATTACCTTACTTTCGATTTGTCGTTTATTTAACTTTCTTTTTTATTTTCTTTCAAACTTTTCGAAACTGTACATTGTAATTATCATTAGATTATACATGCCCATTTTTAAAGTTCGGCAAAAATTGCAAGCTGAAGCCTGATCGATGTTATACGCGGTAACTTTTCTCAGATTCATTTATTGATGGCAAAATTTTAAGTTCGGTATATATAGGGCCGGTATACTTTCAACTCGAAATTTGGTGTGTAAATATTACTTGTTGAATACAAAGCAAGGCAGGAAAAAAACGTTTGTTGTTAACAAGTCCTTGAATGTAACTGTAGTGTGGTATATTCCTGTTGCCTTTATAAACTGATTAATACACACGTAAAAACGCACAAATCTGTTACACATCTGTTCACAAGCTGTCGACAAGTTGTTTTCGCACGGCTTGTCCCCAGTTGTTGTAACAAGTTTGAAACAAGCTATTAACAACTTGTAACAAGCTTGATGGCATTATCAGACTTGTTACAAGGTTGTTCTAATAAGTCTGATACAGTCACGATATAACAAGATTGTTACAAGGTTGACGACACAAGGTTGTAATAATACTGCTATATCAAATAACTGTATCGGACTTGTTGGAACAACCTTGCAACAAGTCTGATAATATCAACAAGGTTGTTACAAGTTGCTAACAGCTTGTTCCAAACTTGTTGACAACTTGGGACAGTGCGAACACAACTTGTTGACTGCTTGTTGGCAGACGTGCTACAAGATGCGAGATTTTTGCGTGTGTATTGCGCGGTCACTCAAGCGCGTGCATGCGTGCATGCATTGTGCATGCACTGTGCGTGAACAAACTGAAATTAATTAATCGCATACGAAAGTGCATGTTTTATTGCAATCACTTTCACAATTTGGACAGACGGAACATTTACAGGCGCAGATCTTGGTAGGTGCAGTATTGATATATACAGTATATACATCGTATACAAATAGCATTGATAAAATGCAAAGACGGAATGTGGTGTTGACTTTTCTCTCCTTATTTCAAGGTAAGGCTAAACAGTAGTCAGTATAAATTACTGTCAAAACTAAAAAATTGGAATCTTTATGAATTTTCAGTTTATATAATGACACGAAAAGCTAGCCAAGTTTGTGACACTGCTGACAATTGCTTTCAAGGAATTACCCCAAGAATGTTGTTCGGTTTTTTTATATTTTCTTTGATTTTTCATTGGCGTTGCATGTGTGCAAATGTTTTATTCGGCACATTGGTATACGTGTCAAGCCTGTCTGAGCACAAATTGTGAAACTTCTGTTTTCATAATTACTTTGTAGACGTTGAATTTCCTGTCGAATTTAGTTCGTTGAATATAATGCTGTTGCATAATTTTTCTTATTCGTGCAAACTAGACAATGAATCATGCTATCATGATGCAAGCTTAAAAATGGTGCATATTGTTACATGCAATACATTAGTATGCATGTGTCAGAATGCATAAACTGACATAATGATCATTTGTATATAATCGAAACCGCGGAAATTTCAGTATTAGTATTAAGATTTGTATTGAATACCGCAGACAGCTACCGCGTTTCAAATGTTTTCTCTTTAGCTTATGGTACTGTAATTACTTCTGTTGTTTGCACTATTCCTTGTAAATAATGTAGATAGCCATGTTCCCTTCCTGACCTAGCTACACAGACATGCATATATACAAATACACGCCTATATATACAGCTCGCGAACTCGTCCAATGGATTGAGATTTCTTTCAGATTTTCATTTATCGCCTAGTCGCGTATGTTTAGTGAAGCAGCAGTCAGAGTGATAATGCCCAGAAGGTTTTGCCCTTAAGATTTTCCATTTGGTCCTAACTGTGGTCTGGCCCGCCGAGAGGGGCACTTTGCCCCGAGCCCCCAGTTCAACACGGGGCCCCACTAAGCAACGAAGTCCATTAAAATTTCTTGATACAAGATTGCTTAACTGAGAATATAAATCCTAGCTGTGTTAGTGCCGGATGATATGTAATAAAGTGTAATATATTGTAAAACATCGCTTCTTCTCCCGTTTTACAATTATGACGTCATAGAAAAGGAAACGTTTTGCCCCGGGCCCCACGCAACCTCTCGACGGCCCCACAAACGAGAGATGCCAGACGCATGTAGAGGTCCTATTACCTATCCAAAAATTAAAATAAATCAGGAATAAATCACGTAAAATTAAACAAAAGTTAGAAAGTGACGAAATACTTCGCCACAAAATGAAAATAACGAAGTGAAACGTTGCTTCTTAATTAAAGTAAAAGTACTCCAGAAAAGGTTTACTTTGCTACACGCTGATTTCCCAAAAATAGTACTCAAGTACAGTAACGAAGTACACGTACTTCGTTACTTGACACCACTGGGTATACATGAATAGACTGAAGTACATGAGGTATATTCACGAACGCATTTTATATAATATTATACCTCAAATTAAAATTGTCCAATGAGAAAGCTAGATTTGTGCCATGTGATCGTGAAATTTATCATCGTATCGCGCTTACGTCATTCGTATTTGGTGCAGCAGGAAATTTCAGTCATATTCACCGGTGAATATGAGTCAAATTCACCGGTGAATATGATTCGCGAACATCACGCGAGACCACACGCAAGGCTAAAAAATGGCGGGAACAATGTTGTTTGCTTGAAAGGCAAAAATAATAATAATAATAATAATAGTGGGTTTATTAATACACGTTCAATAGCAAAAAGCTAAATTACAACGTGTTTACATCGTCAGATATTAATTAGAATTAATTAGAATTATTACTTATTTAAAACTATTTACATCAATGGACCTATATGTATATTAAAATCGTTTATATATATATATATATATATGGAATTGTATAAAAATGTATATAAATCTTACTTTTCTAATTTAAAATTATATTCATTAATAGCATGAACTACAGGGCTGTTTCTAAAACGTTCAGTGTTGCAAAAAAAGTTATAAATCTTTTCACCATTTGTCCTAGTCTCTCTTTCCCTGATGTCACTCAGTTTCTTTGGCAATAGTCCGTGAAGTCTGTGTGATGGTTGTAACATGTTCTCAATTAAGGAGGCACATAAATTGTTTCTGCGTTCTTTTAAGGTCAGCAGATTGCTCTGAGATAATAGAAGTCCATAATCACAAAGGCCAGGATAAATTATTCGGAGGGCTCGTTTTTGGATTCTTTCTATGTTTTTCTTATGCATTTGTGTCAGACCACCACTCCAGATTTGTGCACCATACTCCAGAACAGAACGAATTACTGTACAATAGAAAGCTAATAGGTCATTTTTTGGTGCACCATAACTCTTTAAGATCTTCAAGAGGTAAAGTCGCTTAGCGCCTTTTTTTACAATATACTCAGTGTTGGTTTTCCATCTCATGTCATCGTCTATCCATATTCCTAACAATTTATACGACTTTACACGGGATATTTTATCGTCGCCAATATTAATCAGTGGTATTTCTGTTTTCTTCTTCCGAAAATCAATTAGCATTTCTTTACATTTTTTTCCATTCAGTTCCATACTCTCATCCTTTGCAAATTGCACTACGTTATTTACACTTCGTTGGGTGTTACCAATTGGGCTACCAGATAAATGTTGAGTTATGGTAATGACTTCGGAAAATGTACTATCATCAACGAACATAGCTATATCTTGATCATCAGATGCTTCACATATCTGTTCCTGCTCATTAGGTATAGCGACTTGTGGGAGATGGTTAATTTTCAGGATAAATGCTATTGGACCCAGCTTGCTACCCTGTGGGACTCCATCCCTGATCTTTCGCAGGTCTGATTGCTCACCTTGAAATGATGTAAATTGCGATCTGCCATGTAGATAGGACGCAAACCAACCCACTAATGCGGGCCGTACACCGATTCCAGTGAAGGTCTCAAGAAGCTTGTTGTGATCTACAAGATCAAACGCCTTCCGACAATCAAGAAAAACAATTCTAATGACCTTTCCTGGAGTGTGCATTGCCGAGTGCCATTTATGCAGTAAGTAGATCAAGGCTTGAACTGCAGATGTACCAGGAAGGCCGCCAAACTGGAATTCACTAATTTTTTCCCGAACATCTTCATAAAATCCATTTGGTGGCGTATGACTCTTGGACTTTGGACAAGGTACTTGTTAGTGCAATTGGTCTCAGAAGATCTACTGAACAGCAAGGCTTGTTCTTTGGTATTCC
>CACRXK020009269.1:5551-19417 GCA_902702795.2 Paramuricea clavata
CCCCCCCCCCTGCACGCATAAACTAAAAGCTGGAATTGCCTATTAAGGTCTTTAAAGGCAATGGCTCAATCACGGAAACGAGGCTCTATAGCCACGACTAAGTACTTTTTGGAAGGGTGTATTCTATCTATGCATGATATACATGTGTTCAAGTTTCTTATCAGTTTTTATATTTTCCCCTTTAGTTAATCTCGTGGGTGACGATCACGTATATGTGTATATGTGCTTACTACACAGTGTTCAGAATTCGCATCTTTAATTATTATTATTTCGCTCCACATCATCAAACTGACCCAAATAGCTTGCTGTTCAGTGGACTGTAAGTACTTGAGATTAATTATAATTTTTTGAATTAGTTATAGTCATTCTATTTCATTTTGTTTGATTGTGTAATTTGCTCGTGGAATGCTGATATATTGTTGTTCATTTTTTTAGCTTACTAAGTCGTCTGACGTACGCTCTATGTTTGAATTTCTTGAGTGTAATCCATCTTGATAGTCATATTACTGGCGTTCTCGACCTTGAGGATACTGCTTTTACGTCGGTGAGTTGTCCGTTTTTAATATGTTACTATATTTTCCTATTTTTCCATAACCACTGCATGTGGTCTTGTTTAGCCAGCTACTGTAGATAATAACACCAATAAGATAATAACACTAATGTCGATTAGGCCAGAGGCTCATGATAAACGTATATACTGTACACAATAGCTAAGACCTCAGATTAAGTTTCTATAGCCAGGGGGGGGGGGAACTGGAAGACCCGAAGAAAAACCCTGGAAGAGGGGCGATCCAACCAAACTGTACTTATACACGAGTTTGTAAATACAGGAAAGTTACCTAACCTGCATGCCGTCGACCTATACAGTGACAGACTTAATTAATTAACTATTGCTGGCAAGGGGCAGTGTGCATGAGTGCATCCCTTGACATTATTGGTACAATCGTATATGTATTTATTTATTTATTTGGAGTATAATTGCAAGTTTGCTATTTCTTTCTAGATAATGGGTCATATGGACGTTCTTTCATTTATAGCGAATGGTTTTAATATTTATTATCCAATGAGTATCGTGTTAGTTTGCATGGCTACATACTTTAGTTTGGGATCTCGTTGTTTGAACTGCTTGGGATTTCAAGCTTTTGTTGTTGAGGATGATGTGTCAGTTGATTATGTCGCGGAAGGAAAGGATCTCGTCAGAAGAGGTAGGACTCTATGAGCAGTGATTGCTGTTAATCAATACAAACTTGTTAATAATTTAAAAACCAAACTAGTTTACGTTATTTTGAAATCATTACGTTATTTTTAAATTTTACGGAAAATTTTGAAAACTGATGTCCCAAAACTGATAGCCAAATCCTGCATTCTGGAAGTCTAGTTGACAGTTATAATATCTATGTATATTTCACTGTAATTTTCTATTTGGGCCCCTCCACCCCTCTGGGCAGCCTTGCATGACATCATGCACCTGCAGTTACGAATATATCTATATGACAGCATAGTTTCATAATCACATGCTTGCAGAAAAGAAATATTTTCGTCTTGGCAAATGAAAGGCGGCTTAGGCGTGACAAACCTCTAGAGGAGTTCCAGGGGCATACACCCACAGAAAATGTTGTAATCTAGGCTCTCTAAAAGGGCATTTCCTGCATTGTATGGGAACATTCTATAGAATTTTGAAGACTATACACTAATTACAAAAAGTTAAGTATCATTCACTTCATCTTCCAAGCTCATAAAGAAATGTTTATTTGTTAATTTGATGAACGTTAAGTATAATATTAGTGCGGACGTTCGATAATTTGGGACAATTTGGGCGTTCAATTTCATTCAAATTATTCTCATTCAAAATGTTTTGATTAAAACTGTCAAGACGAATTTTTAGTTCAGTTTTTCTGCTCATGCCTCATTTTTACAGCAAATTTTATCACTGCACATTTTACTTTTATCACTGCACAAATTGGTTATCACTGCACACTAAAATTAGGTATGCTACTAAGGGGCTGTTATATATGAGGCGGAAGCTGATTCGAAACTTTTTCTTTAATTTGGGACAAGAGAAGATTTGGATTGGCGGAAAGACAAGTTTATACTTACAGTATTCTAAACCGAACCTCTCCTTTATCATTTTATATTCACTTATTTTTTAGAAAAACGTGAAAGAGATGTTTCAATCAATCCTGGAGATACAAGACAGGTTTGAACATATCGTTTTTTTTATAAGAATTATAGTGATGTATAAGATGTAAACGAGGTATTTATTGTTCATCATAGTTCCATTAATTATGGTATGAGTTTATGCAGTTGATATCGTCTTCCATAGTCTCATTTAGAATGAGTAAAAATGAATGGTATTGATAGTTTAGTCAATTTGAATTATTTGATAACAAATAGTGATGATAAAATATGATAAGATGTAGTAAAAAAAGATCTGTGCAAGACTAATAAGCTTGGCTTATATATATATGCATGACGAAACGCGTATAGTCGTGAATATAATTGCTCGAGTATATACAATATAGCATCCATGCATTATACCAATACTATAGATTCCCCTTATTACGTTTTCGTAGCGCTTTGCATTGTGGTTATAGTGGTATCACTGATATTCAAGATGGCTTATTTTTTGTTCTGACCCGTGCAACTTTTGAAAAAAGCTAGGGTCAGGTGCACGATAGCCAACAGCAAAATATTCGCGAAAACATTCAATATTTTCATTCGAGGCCGCTATCTTTATCAGTGATAGCGGGGGGAAACAAAGTAAAACATGTCTAATATTTGATCTGTGATTGATTTTAGCGCTGGACAAGCCGTGGACAAGAACTAAAAGATAAACTAAACAAAAACAGAGGAGAAAGCTCTAGCGACATAAGCGTTGATCCAACACCAATGGTTGCAGGTTCATCTACGAGATTAGTTGGTGAAAGAAATATTGCTCGATATTTGAAATCTTCACGACATGATGATGATCGTGTTGAGCTATTGTCTGATGTTGATGATCAATATTCTTCATCACGATATTCACCAGCAAGGTCAGATCGCACTGTACCTAAAAATGTCTTTGATGATATTTGATTATTTTATTAATACTAAATTATTTAAGAATATTAATGCATGATTATTTATAGATTATGTATCTATTCAACAATTAGAATATCGGAAATTTGAACATATTTAATTTCCTAGATTATGTTAGACTAAAAGTTGCCTCATGGCTGTGATGGTACACAAGAAGCCGTTTATTATCTGATTTCCAAATACGAAGAAGTTTGTTGAAAAGCGAGGCGCTGCAGGATGAGTTTTTTAAACCAACTTCGAAATGTTTGGAAATCAATAATGTATACAACTTCTCAACTTGGTCTAATTTATGGGCGTTTGTTACTAATTTTCCAAGATATGCGCTAATTGATTTATTTATGAATAATGGATGCCAAATTCTTTCATAGTACCAGTTCAATAAGAATTAACTTGCCATGCATGCATGCATATTTGAAGAACTTTCAACTTTGAAATAATCTATGAAACATTTTACAGTTTAAGGAATAAATTTAACGGAATAAAAATAGCAAGTGCACAATCGGCAGGCCCAATTATTGACTGCGGACATAATTCAGGATGTATATAGGCCTACATGCACGCATGCATGCATAAAATGCATCCACTATCAAATAAATTAGTATATTTAAATACTATAATGTATTAATGTTGTAGTTATTCACAAGCTTTCGTTGGTAGGGATACAACTACCTGAATAATATAAAGAGAATTTCGACGTTTCGAGCGAAGGCCCTTCGTCTGGAGTTTCGAACGAAGGGCCTTCGCTCGAAACGTCGAAATTCTCCTTAGCCTCCTTACCAACGAAAGCTTGTGAATATTATACACTGGCACAGACAGTTCAATGTTCATGTAGTTAGCATCCTTGCACGTTGTATTTAATCAATGGTTTCCTAGTGAATGTTTTTTACGTTTAAAAGTACTATATATATATATACCCGAGCAAGCGCGTAGGGAGGGCATGACCAATTCCCTCGCGGTTATTTACACACAGGTGAAGGAAAGACCTAGCGGATGGCGAGGCAGTTGGCTCCATATTCGCCAATGTGGAATGCCAATATGGAGCCAACTGGCTCGTCGTTTTTGAAGTATGATCTTTGGATTTTTGTTTCAATCTATGTTTTCTTAAATTGTTCACTGGGAATGGATTATGTCGAAAAAACTACCAGATGAACTACAAGTACTATATACAAACTGTTTTATATCGTTGTTTGGTTTGAAAGTGCGAGGGATTATTGCATAGGCTAGCTACATGTATTTCTATAGTATATGATTTTAAGTCCTATATTTATGAATGCCGGTTAATTGCAGAAATGAGTGGCAATTTAATATTTAGAACTTGCAATTTATATAACTTTATATATAGTTTGTATTTCACATTAAAAATTTTCAACGTGAAACTTAAATTTTGGAGAGTAAATGTATACCACATATATCCTCTAAAAATTGTGCGTAAATGTTAAAAACCCATATGAAACTCGAGGAAGCGCACGAGTGGCGTTCCAGTTTTCCATTCCGGTGTTCCATGCACGTTCCGGCTTTTAGTGCTAACGTTAGGCCGTTTTTTCCACTTCAACCGTGTCGTAGCCTTTTGGGGTAAAGACCTAAAATGATCATGTTTTTTGATTGGCTTTCAGAAACAAATCCGAAACAAAGATGATCATTGTTCGTGACTCGTTCTTTAGAAAGACGATTTCTATAGTTTTATTGTCTTTCATTGTTATAATCAACCAACCACGATGATGACCCAGCCTTTTTGCTTGTATCGAAGTCATTGGTTCCGAGGAAGTGGAAAACGGCCTTCATAAAGATATGCAAACTTCAAACTGAATTGTAGGCAAACAGCTAAACATTGGTTGGAAAACTCCAAATATCATCAATTACAGAACAGTTTAAAAGTAACCATACCGCAGGACTAAATCACATCAACGAAATCATGATGGCTGTCATGAGGATCGATGTTTGCAGTTCTGTTAATCGTTTGCATCGCATGGTGCATTATAGTTGACACACAATTTTATATACAACGCTGACACGACGGTTTTGACCTTCTACATTCTTAACTTGCAACCTGCATCAGACAGAAAGCTCTTATCTTAGAGACTGATCCCTGTTTGCTGGGACGAGATGGAAGCATATATACAGGGTGTATAAAAAAAACTGAACAGATTTGAAATTGCTTTCAATTTCGCAAAACAGCTCGTGGTATCAAGTTTTTGTTATATATAGACTACTTGAGTACCCAAAATGTAGAATAATGAAAAAATACTCGAACTCAAATTGTGTAAACCAGGGGGATGTTTCTTTTCCAACAAACTAAAAATGGCTTGCGCACGAAATTTAAAAGTTTAATCGTATTTTGAGTTAATGGATGGAACATTTGTTCGGTTTTTAATTACTGTACAAAATTTCAGACAATTTGCTTTAGTTTAATTAAGCCCTTCAATTCATTATTCATTTTTTCCTAAAAAGTCAGCCTTTCGCATACTTAATGGTGCCTTTACCTAATTTGCATATTGCTGACATGCAAATTAGGCAAAGGCATAATTAAGCATGCAAAAGGCTGACTTTTTAGGAAAAAATGTAAGTTTGCGTGAATAGTTGAAGGGCTTATTAAACTGAAGCAAATTGTCTGAAATTTCGTGACGCAATTAAACGTACCCAACGCATTTTTCACCCATTATCTCAAAATACGATTTTTAAAAAGCTTTAAATCTCGTGCGCAAGTCATTTTTAGTTTGTTGGAAAAGATCCCCCTCCCCCCGGTTTACAAAATTTGAGTTCGAGAAATTTTTTTTCATTATTCTACATTATAAGTACCCAAAGAAGCTATATATATAAAAAACTGGATACTAATAGCTGTTTTGCGAAATTGAGAGCAATTTCAAATCTGTTCAGATTTTGTTTTACACCCTGTAGAATAGAGACACACAGAAGGCATTTCAAAAATGAAATCAATCGATTTTTGTAGCCACCATAATGGGATTCCCACACGGCAATCTTGGAAATCAGTGTTTTTTATATATAATATTTAGTGTTAAAAGTAGTCTTAAAGGATGGACCATTAGAAAAGTGATGGGGGGGGGGGACATTTCCAACCTGTGAGATCATTTTTTCAAACATTTTTCCTTGTGTTGCTAATTTTCTTTTAAACCATCCCTTGCTCGAATTTTTTTTCCAAAAACGTGTTGGTGAGGGGGGGGGTTAACATTTTTTCAAGACAAAAAAAAGGGTCAAAAAAATATTTGCGGACTAACATCAGTTAATTTAAGCAGGGTACAAAAAAATTTTCCCTCACATATACTTCTTAAAACATGCTTAAAACCTTTTTTCAACCAATATCTTCAATATTTAGGTTTAGAAACTTATTTTCTGAAACCATTACTTATATCAAAAAAAGTTTTATTTTCCAAATTTGGGGGCCACCCTTACACAATTTATAATTTTCCCTATTGAAAAGTCTCTGCACGAATTTTTTTTTAAAATTTTTTTCTTGCTCGAATGTTTTTTTTCTGTTAAGGTCCCCTGCTCGATTTTTATTTTTGCTTTTGCCCCTAATAGATGCATGTAAGATTTTTTGTAAATAGTTCCTATACACTGAAGATTTTACCGTGTTAAATAAATGTTCAATGTTTTTGTTTATGTAAAAATGAGGTCCTTCGTTGTCACGTGCGTATTGTATCCCCCCCCCCGGCCTCTCATGCGTCTTATTGGCTTAGTACGTATCTGATTGGTTAATGGTCCTTTAAAGATAGCGGCAACGGGAGTGGAAGTCACTCTGAACCTCTCTAAATACGAGGAACAACACCGCGGTAACTTGCAACAAAATCTGATTTCATCGCATAAACAACTTATACACGTGGACAATTTTTATTGACCTGCAACGTGCAAGCTAACCAATTAAACCTGGCCTGCCAAACGATTTTATTCGGCTGACAATGTGAATGATAACAAGGAACAGTGTCAATGAATGTTAATGAGGATCCATGATCTACGGAAACATTTATTTTCTTTGCTTTTTATTGTTTGATTTGTTGTTTGATTAAAATTTTTAATAACAATAAAAATACGAAAAAAATAGTTATTTCATTCAAAGAAAAAATATGAAAATTGTATAAATTTTTATATTGCTTTATATTTTGAAATCAAACGACAGTCAAACTCCCAGGACGCATGATCATGATCGCGTGTATGAAATTATCTCTAAAATATATTATATTAAAAAAATATTCAGTATCCCAAGGCGCGTAGTTATTAGAGAGGTTCAGATTTGACTTCCACTACCAAACGCATCTAATTGGTTAATGGTTCCTTAAATGTGACGAATAACACAAAATAAACGTGTAGTTGCGAAGTGCTTTGCCGCACGATTTGAACTGCTTCAGCAGTATAGCCACGAGTGTGTTTCTTGATGTGGGCTGCTGATTGGCTAGATCATTAAAATTTATGCAGCGTTCCTAAAGCACGTAGTTCGTTGATTGAGACACGTGTTTCGAACTATTCCACCAGAAACGTTATTTCAAACCATAGTTAACAGAAGAGATCTATGTTAGCCTATTCAACGTTTGTGTAAAAATTAGGTCCTTCGTTGTCCCGTGCGTATTGTATTTTTGCCAAATCAACCAATAGCAATGTTTTAGGAAAGTTATCTATCCCGACTATCCGTGACTTCAATAATTGGGTAACTTAAAAATTGCTGTTTGTAGATTTGGCGAAAATTCAATATGCATGCTGACAACCAAGGATCACATTTTTGCATAAACGTTGCCTAACATAGTAATGAGTTACATTGTTATTCTAATGATTTCCAAGGCTATTGACTTTGTTCAAACCGAGATTGCCATTTAAGTCATCCTCATTATAACAAGCATTAATAATCAAGTACATTGCAATTATAGGTCAAAATGAAGAGCTGAGATTGTGATATTCGGCAGACCATTGATGAATAAGATCTGTAGACACCCTACTTACAAACAACCAAACGGTGGATGCCAGTGTAGGTAGGAGAGGGTAACAAATTGTGGTCTTTGGACTAGGCTTGGGCGGTTTTACTTAAAGTCTGATTCTAAACCGGTAAAACCAGTTTTTTTTTCCCTTTAATTTTTACTTCAACTGAATGTGAAGGAAACGAACAGGCACGACAAAACGCAAAATTGTGTAAAGGTAACCTAAAACGACTTCAGTTTTAAAATAAAAGGGTCAAGAACGCATTTGAAAACTTATACCTCAGTCTTTAGTTCTTACCGACTTTACGGAAAAATAATATAATTTTTATTTAGTGTCATGTAATTGAGTTTAATTAGCGTCATGTTTCGAGAATTAAGATCGAGTTTCGGGCGATGACAGTAAATAATTACGTAATGACGGTTTTCTGGTTTCTGTAAAAGCTAAACCGAAAAAAAACGGTTTGAAAATAAAACCGAAAAACAGGTAAACCGCCCAAGCCTACTTTGGACGTGATACAACTACCGGAAAAATACAAAACTGAAAACGAACTTCGAAGTTTTGAGCGAAGGCCCTACGTCTGGAGGTAAGTAGTGTGGATCGAAAAAACACATAAAAGCATCTGATTAGTTTATTTTTATCACGTGATAGCTTTTGTATATAGAGGATATTACACGGCGGCACGAAGATAGGACTTTTATCTTATATTTTACGAGTAAAATATCGTTTTTAACACGAGAAGATAAAAGTCATATCTTCAAGCCACCGTGTAATGTTCTGTTTATTATATAGTCCCAAGCAAAAATTGTGAAATTTCACGCTCAAAAGCAAATTGGAAAAAGTCACGTGATCGATATCTTTCACTATAGCGAAGATATGGAAAATATCTCACTGTGTATTTTCAGTATCTCACTCCCTACTATACTGATAATTGTAATATTAGAGCACATGTTTTCCCGATCTACTCCACTATTAAAGGCCGTTCTCCACTATGCAGAATTTTCCGCGTGGAGCAGAATTTCTCTTTGTCTTTTCTAAAGGCCGTTTTCCACTAGGCGGAATTTTCCGCGCGGAGCGGAATTTCTCTCTGTCTTTTCTAATTAGTTCCATCCGAGTAATCACAAGACAAAGAAAAATTTCGCTTCGCGCGGAAAATTCCGCCTAGTGGAAAACGCCTTAATTAGTTCCACCCGAGAAATCACAAGACAAAGAGAAATTCCGCTCTGCGCGGAAAATTCCGCCTGGAGGAAAACGACCTTAAAGGCGGTTTTCCACGAGGCGGAATTTTTCGACCGAAACGAAATTTCTCTTTGTCTTTTTACAATTAGTTCTGCTCGAGAGCTCTGAAACAAAGAGAAATTTCGATTCGGTCGAAAAATTTCGCCTAGTGGAAAACCGCCTTAAGGCCGGATTCCACGAGGCGGAATTTTTCGACCGAAACGAAATTTCTCTTTGTCTTTTTACAATTAGTTCTGCTCGAGAGCTCTGAAACAAAGAGAAATTTCGATTCGGTCGAAAAATTTCGCCTAGTGGAAAACCGCCTTTAAGGCCGCGGTTTTTCACCAGGCGAAATTTTTCGACCGAATCGAAATTTTCTTTTGTCTTACAAGCACTCAGATGGAACTAAACAGAAATATTTTGAATTTGAACAATAGAAATTTCTGTTTGATCGAAAAATTTCTCATAGTGGAAAACCGCCTTTAACTGCCAGGAAAAGGGACTTCGCTCGAAAGATGAAAATTCTTTATGTGTATTTTTAAGTAGTTGTATCACATACAAAACCACATACAGTTTATTTACAAACAATTACACTGGCTCTCCTAACATATTGCTGTTCATTGGTAAAGAGATTTGTTTTCCAATCCTAATATACGAATCGCGAAATAAATCTAACTTGGTCCTGAACATTTCATCCCCCATATAGTTTGTTTATATACACTTCCTGTCGGTCTAGCGACGGTGGAAAACATGTTCTTATTTATGTCAATCCCTTTTAAAACTTTTCTTAATATACTCAGTCCAGGGTCAGTTAGGAAACCAAAGATCTGTAATGACCGCAATGACTTCAGTGGTGATAATGATCTGAAATAAAGTATAAGAAAATTAAGAGTGGCGGTGACGATGGTGTGCCATGGGGGAAAGGTCATACAAGAGGAAGGGTGCGCAAGGAATAATAAGATAATGTAAATACTAGCCCCTTACTCTAAGCTTTTTGGAGTAATTCCGTAGCATCTACTCAGTGCCAAATGTTTCATTTTCCCATGTTCCACAATAGACTTGACAGAGCGTTCAGTGATCTCAATACAATCACTATAATAACAGAAAACAAAACAAATTACAACTGGGATTGACCTTTTTAATAATAGCATAGCCATATTTAAATCGCACTGCAAAGTCTCATTTTACAAAACTAAATTCAAGTGAGCTCAATGACAAACACTAAAGACCAATCAGCTCAACGTTACAATGAACTGTTACGTAATGTTAACATTAAACATCCCCCATGTTTTATTAGTAAACTCTCAACTAAATTAGCTGGACCAAACAATCAGATATCTTATCTGTGTTAGTCCACGGTCAATAACAAATGTCGTTGCCATATGGTCATCAGTGGTATTTTAGGTTTTGGGACTTGGGTGGGAGCTCCCCCCAAATTTCAGGGATGATTTTATTGGGGGGGGGGGGATTCCCCTTCCTATAGTCACAAACCCAGACATCATTTCCTATGCTCAACTATTTGCAAGTGAGGGGATAGAAATGATGTCTGGGTTCACCAACTGCACCTCCAAGTTTTATACTCAAGGTTATATGCCTTATCACTTACCAGTTTAATATTAATAACAGGCCTGCAATTTAGTGCTGGTCATCGGATATTGTCCGGCCAAATTTTACCTTTTGTCCTATCAAATCTTTTTATGACCAGACATGTGACCGACCAGTTTAGGCTGGTCAAATCTCCAATCTCAAAAAATTATTTATTTATAACTCATTTTTTATTAATGAAACCAACAAGAAAGCAATATAGACGGCACTTCTCCACTATTTGTTGGTGCATTAAGTCGTAAGATTTAATTATAAATCTACATCACCTTTGTATATAACATGGTAGAAATTAAAGTTATGTATAACCTGAACTATAATTTCACTACTGATGCATTAGGACTCGTAGGTATATTGTCAGTTTTAGATGCATCGCACTTGGGACTAACATATATGACCAGGCAAAAAACATCGTTCTAATTTAAAAAAAAAATATGAAAAATTTTACTTCGTCCGTTGTCCGAGAAAAATTGACAAATGTCCGACCAATTTTTGGCTTGGCCAGACGTTTCTCCTTCCAAGTAAAATAATTATTTGCAGGCCTGTAATAATGATATTCATATTCCATTTTGGGGGAAATGCTCCCCCCTACAGAATTTAGCTAGCTATTTTCAGATTTGGGGGGAATTCGGAATTTCCCCCCACAAAATACCCCTGGGTCGTGAAGGTTAATTGTAGCATGGATAATAAAATAAATGGATAGGAAATTAGCTGACGTGATCTAATGTTTTCAATGGGCTGATGGCGTGATTGGATGTTGAAACCAAATTCTCAAAAACGGCATGTTTAGCAATAATACAGCTAAACATTTTAGTCAAAAAGCAAATGCATATAACTACGCCATTCTACGATGAAATCTCTAAGTATTCCCAGTCAATTTTAGCAAATATTTCAAGCACTAAACAGTGAAAAATGCATCCCAAATTTCGTTAAAATTGGGGACGTCAATTTCGTAGCCACAAATGTAAAAAAAAAATACAAAACAAACACGAAAAACATTTACCTTGAATACTTTGTCGTGGCTTAGGCATGGTTTTAAAACAATTAGACCAGTTTAAGCTTCAATATTACTCTTTTAAAGCGGAAAGTAATAGCGAAACAACAAAAATGCCGAGAACTTTGCAACACGCGTGACGTCACAGATTGCAACTAGGTTGTTTTTGCTTGCGTCAGCTAGAGTCCTATCCATTTATTTTATTATCCATGATTATACCCAACGGCAGAATATGCACCCCTGGACTGCTATGTGATTTCTTATAAAACGTCTTATTTAACTGTTACATTAGTATAGTTTTGCTTGCCTCGAAGTTGCCACTACAGTCTGTGGTTTTACCCACTAAAGATTAAATCATCATGTGGCTGGCAGGTTTCGAAATATGAGCTACTTAAATGCGTTTTAAACGTGGGAGTGTGCGTTCACCCGAAACCATTTAAAAGCAGCTGGTTTTTCGAAATTTGTCAGTCACCTGACGATTTCTTTAGTGGATGAAACAGGCTGTAGTGGCAACCTTGAATTAAGCAAAACTATACTATTTGCTCTGCCGATTTGCTCGATCTATATGATATCCAACATTCTCTAGCATTTCGCGAACCAAAATGATGATGTCGATCGACATCGAAAACTTGGAAATCTTTGTGTACAAAGTGTCGCTCCTTTGACATTATTTGTTGTTCGTAAACGTGTAAACTGTAAAAATTAGTATAAAAACTCTAAAAATTTTTAAAAAAATCATTTATACTCTGTTAAGACAAAAAGACGGTTCTAGCCAGATAAAGTGTTAAGTTAGATTAATAAACATGTAAATGTTATGCATGTTAGTAGAAATAGTTGTGGTGGGACTTGATTGGATCTTATTTAAGATCTGTTGTCCTTTTCCTTCAATCATTTGTTAATATATGTTATTGATTGTAAAGTTAATAAAAAAAAAAGGATTATAGATTTATAGTTTACTCATACAGGAGATTGGAGTGCGTCGGTAGCATATTTTCATTCCAAGCAACATACCTTACTTCCAAGCATGTAAGTCTACGACACGTGTTGAGAAGATCTACGACAGCTGGGGAAAGAAACATACAACTATGAGCTATGTCGTGTTCAAATGGACTCGAATCACTTATGTAACTCGATACGTTCTATGCTGTTTGTACAAGTTGTTTGGTATCTATTGTTATAATTAAAGTGTTTGATATCGATACAAAATCACGAACATTGCTACTTAATACCCAAGCAGAAAGTTGGAACAAGAGTATAATTTCAACACCATACTCAATACAACAACTGCATATTTAACAATTATACCATGAGCTCCGGTCGATACACGAGCAGATACCCAATCAGGTAGTAGCATCGAGTTGTTTATCAGGCCATATATGCGACTACGAGAGCGCATGCATGGTATATTATTGTTTTATAATATATTCTCATATACTGTAAAGCCATTAATTAACTGCAGCAATAGCAATAATATACTCTTCTCTGTAGTAATATTTTGACAATCCTGAAATTCAAAATCGAGTGTTTTGACGTACTGTACGTGTGTACGGTATATGCTGATATTCGCCTGCAGGTAAACTGACGCATCGTTTGCGCAAGACTTTAGGGAGAACTAGGGGTGCACCGGAACCAGACCGGAACTCGGTTCCGGCCGGAACCCTGATTTTTCAGAGTTGGTTAGAGCTCGACAACTGGCCTCTGTAGCTCAGTTGGTTAGAGCTCGACAACTTGCCTCTGTAGCTCAGTTGGTTAGAGCTCGACAACTGGCCTCTGTAGCTCAGTTGGTTAGAGCTCGACAACTGGCCTCTGTAGCTCAGTTGGTTAGAGCTCGACAACTTGCCTCTGTAGCTCAGTTGGTTAGAGCTCGACAACTGGCCTCTGTAGCTCAGTTGGTTAGAGCGCTGCACCGGAATCCCAGGGTCGCAGGTTCGATTCCTGCAGGGAAGGTCTTAGGTTAGGTCTTAAATAGTGTATATATATATATGCTCACTTGGATTATCCCCCAAATCCAACATTCAAGTTCAACCAGGCAGTGGTGGATTTATAGGGGGGGG
>CACRXK020009270.1:0-19417 GCA_902702795.2 Paramuricea clavata
TTTATATTTATATATATATATATATATATATATATATATATATATATATATATATATATATATATATATATATATATATATATATATATATAAATAATTCAGTTTCTTTGAACGTATATGTAGTGAAGAGTGCTCAATATTACAAAATAGAGCGATTTATTAATACTTAAAATGTTTTTGTTGCTACTCCGAGTTTCATGCCGTAAAGGCAATCATCAGGCAACAGTTTTTGAAACTCGGAGTAGCAACAAAAACATTTTAAGTATTAATATATATATATATATATATATATATATATATATATATATATATATATATATATATATATAATTCAGTCAAGGTTTGAATGTTTGCGTCGCTACTCTGAGTTTCACGCTTTAAGCGATCATCAGGCAACTGACAGATATTATTCAATATTCATAATAAATATAGGTTATCATTTTACAACTTGATTAAGCAGGTATCTAGTTACATGTCTACATTTGGAAAACAAGTCAGAGCGTTTGTTCAGGCATTCAGTTTTCTTCGCTTTCATAATAAGTAGTTTCTCCTCGAGGCATAAATTACACCGTTTAGATCCTGGTTTGTATGCTTTGACTTTCTTCATAATGGACCACTTTATTGTATACTGACTTTTTTCTGACTTCATTTTCCAGACGTACTTGGACAGTTCGGTGTTGCTCTTGTATTCCTCATGTCGGAAAGACTTAGTGTGATTGCGGTATCTTGTTTTGAAATCGAGCAAGTTGTTTAGAGCAAGACAAACGAAAGATAGAAGCGTCTCAAAATGTCTTCATCTTTGCTGACAAGACACATAACATCTATGAAATGCACGCGGACAAATACAACAAATTGTTGACTGAGAACATCACCAAAACCTACAAATTGGCACAAGACGGAACAGTTGACAAAATTAACCACGAACTTAAAAATATGGCCAACGAATTAAACATCGGAAACCGCATGGAACCAGCAACCCAACCGCCGGCGTTTATTTCACTAAAAGATCACAAGGACGGCTTCGAAAACCATCCAAAGTGCCGATTGATAAACCCGGCGAAATCTGATCTCGGCAAAGTTAGCAAAACCATCTTGGACAAAATCAATACTGAAATCCGCTGACAAACTTGTGCAAACCAGTGGAGAAACTCTGAGGACACAATCACTTGGTTTGACTCACTAACTAACAAGGACAGACTGTCTTTCCTATCTTTCGATATAGTCGAATTTTACCCGTCCATAACTGAAAGTCTACTCGACCGTGCAATCGCATGGAGCCAACAATTCATCGCAATTTCCGACAGCGATATCCGCATTGTGAAGCACGCGCGCAAATCCCTTCTTTTTTACAACCAACAAGCTTGGACGAAGAAGAACAACACCACCCCGTTTGACGTGACCATGGGAAGTTTCGATGGCGCTGAGGTCTGCGAACTCGTCGGACTTTTCATTCTGAACACACTCGAGAAACGCTTTGGGAAAGACGTAGGCCTATACCGTGATGATGGCTTGGCTGCCCTCAGAATAACATCAGGCAGACTTGCGGACAAGGCGAGGAAAGAGTTGATCACCATTTTTGAGAGCTTTGGCCTCAGAATCACCGCCCAGACAAACATCAAGTGCGTGAACTTCCTTGACCTGACGCTTGACTTATCAAACGGTAAATATAAACCATACCGAAAACCTAATGACGAACCACTGTACATAAACAGATTATCAAACCATCCACCTTCCATCACACGACAACTTCCACACTCAGTCAACAAACGCATTAACAAACTATCATGTGACGAAGAAGCATTCAACGCAGCAGCACCACTTTACAACAACGCTCTCAAGCAAAGCAACTTTGACGTTAACCTAACGTACATACAAACTCAAAACAACACTAATAACTCCGATAAACGAAACAGACAACGAAACATTACATGGTACAACCCACCTTATAGCAAGAACGTTAAGACCAATGTAGCACAGACATTCCTAAACCTAATTGACAAGCATTTTCCTCCCTCAAACAAACTGCACAAACTTTTCAACCGCCACACAGTCCGTGTTAGTTACAGTTGCATGACAAACATGAAAAATCTCATCCGTAAACACAATCGTAATATACTCAACCGAAACACAAAACGAACGCCAACTGCTAGGGTAATACAATCATCCATACCAACGGTAATACCAACACCTACAAAAAACGACACGCCAATGTGCAACTGCCAAAAACCCGCCAACTGTCCACTTGGGAAAAAATGTCTTACTGAGAGCATCGTATACAAAGCCGAAGTGACAACCAGCACTGCCAACAACCAGGAAAAGAAAATATACATTGGCATGACGGCGGGCGATTTCAAAACAAGATACCGCAATCACACTAAGTCTTTCCGACATGAGGAATACAAGAGCAACACCGAACTGTCCAAGTACGTCTGGAAACTGAAGTCAGAAAAAAGTCAGTATACAATAAAGTGGTCCATTATGAAGAAAGTCAAAGCATACAAACCAGGATCTAAACGGTGTAATTTATGCCTCGAGGAGAAACTACTTATTATGAAAGCGAAGAAAACTGAATGCCTGAACAAACGCTCTGACTTGTTTTCCAAATGTAGACATGTAACCAGATACGTGCTTAATCAAGTTGTAAAATGATAACCTATATTTATTATGAATATTGAATAATATCTGTCAGTTGCCTGATGATCGCGTAAAGCGTGAAACTCAGAGTAGCGACGCAAACATTCAAACCTTGACTGAATTATATATATATATATATATATATGATATATATATATATATATATATATATATATATATATATATATATATATATATATATATATATATATATTATTCAGAATTTATTTGTTACAAATTGGCTAAAACGGTTAGTTCTTACGATTGTTTGGACATTGTTTAATCTGCTTGACAGCGATCGTAATGAATACGAATGGGTAATGGTAGGTTCTTAATTAGTGTTAATGATCTTAGATAACTGAAGCAGGTTAGAGGACTCTAAGGCTTGAAAATAGTCGAGGTCTGGAAATATTATTTTTAATGCCCTTCGTTGAACGGATTCGATATCATCGGATAAGTACTGCGGTAAGTTGGCCCAAACGGGGGCAGCATACTCAAGCACCGATCGAATAAGAGAAATGTAAATGAGAACCAGGTCTTTATCTGATATGCCAGCAATTTTCAATTGTCTCAATATATATAACCGTTTGAAACCTTTCTTAGTAATATAACCAACATGTTTGTTCCAAGATAGATCATCTGACATATAAACTCCCAACAATTTGAAATGCTTAACCAAATCCACTTGAAGACCATAAGAGAGCTAATAGGTGTGCTTTTCCTTCCAGTGATATTATTGACGTTGTTCTTCTTCGTTCCGGTTTTGTGATTTTGATTCTCACAATGGACTGCATTCAGTTGGTTTCTGCGAATTAATAATAATAATAATAACACTTTATTTATTGAGGATAAACAGACAAAGTTGCACTTTTTTTCCGATCTGGTCCTCCTAAACTCTATAGACACAATAACAATAACAGTAAACATGACTATTTTCAGTACTTCCTAGGAGTATGAAAAAACGGTATAATGGGTATAATGTAAAGTATTAACCAGTACTATAATTCAGTTGTTCATACCTCGAGAAAGCCCCAATTTTCGAATTAGTGTGTTGATTTGATTTTGTAGGCGAAAAATAGATTCTTCATCACTTGTTGCTACGGCTTTCTAACTTTTTTGCAACAAATGTTTCACGAGAGGAGACATGAATGCTGGATCACGCGACGAGGTTCGAACTTTTATGAGCGGGAAACTGCTATCAAATCTTGGCCATATACTCTCATAACGTTTTTTGATCATTTCATCGGGGGTTTGCCCATATTCCATTATCTTTTTCCAGTCTAGATTTCTAGTTCTCTGAACATATTTAATTTTCTGTGCTCTCTTGTATCTCTAAAGAACGAGTTTGTCCTTTCTGCTTTTATTGTATCTCTCGTGTACGCAATAATAGCTTTATGACCAGATCTTATTAGGTATTCGTTACTTTGACTTTTTTCCAATAATGGGGAGTATTAGTAATGACCAACTGGGCGAAGAACATTTGGTTGAGTAAGTTACGAATATTTAATTTGTTCCGATCACCAGTAATAATTATCTTTGCATTAGGTTTTCCGATAGTAATCAGTTCACTCGAGTCAGTTAAGAATTCTATGAGGTCATTTGCATCGTAGTCATGTTCAGGAGGATGGTATGCAACTGCTACATTATAATTTGAGTAGTATTTGTTACTCATAGGCACTCGAACGAATTGTCCATATTTTGTATTTTTTCAATTCTCCAATCATTTCTACATAAAATTGCTACTCCCGGCCACCGCGAGTACTTATAGCGTATCTTTTCTAATAATGTGGAACCCGGGAGGACAAATTAGATACCTCGATACAGTTGGATGTAACCACGTTTCAGAAATGCACACACGTCAATATTATTACTTTTGAGTTCAGCATATAATGCGGGATAAGAATCAGGTTTTACTTATACACCCTGTGTAACCAAAAAATGTAAATCACATTACAGAATATATTAGCTAATACTGCATGAGGTACGTGCAGTAGATGAGATGGGAGGAGGTGCACATGATGCAGACGTTGTATGCTTTATATTGGAGGAAACTGGAAGATCTTTGAGGACAAGGTTTATTGAGCATCGACGTACCGTCATTGGCAATGATGCTAACCAGCTACCTCCACCACAGGCCATACTGAGTATGCCCGTTCACAGGATAAAATGTGGCATGCTTTATATTGGAGGAAACTAGAAGCTCTTTGAGGACAAGGTTTGGTGAACATCGGCGTGTAGTCATTGCCATTGGCAATGATGCTAACCAGCTACTTCTTCTACAGGCCGTAATGAGTATGCCCGTTCGCAGGTTAAAATTTGAGACGAAGTTTCACCGCCAGAAATTTCCCCTCCCTAATTCTTGAAAGGCCTGCGGAGGTAGGTTAACCAGCCTGTTGCCAGACATTGGCAGTCACAGTGTTTCAGATATGGAAATTCGAGCCCCCTGTCTCATTTTTGGAAGCAACGATAGCCGCAGAAGCCGTGAAATGCGCCTCATTTCCAAACTTGGCACTGTCCACCCCTATGGCATTAATTAACATTTTTCCTGTGTTTAACGTTTTTCCTGTCTTCGCCTGTCAAAAGCAGACATTGACAGTACTTTTCTACACTTTATTGATATATTTTGTTGTATTTGTTGTAGTTTTCTGTATATTTGTATTAATATATTCTGTAATGTGATTTACATTTTTTGTTTATACTTTGTTTTGACTAAATCCATCTGATTGGTTAATTTTTTGTCACGTGATCGCTTTTATTTTCTTTGTATAAAAGCTGATGTAATTTTCCCGACCCCGCTAGTAACTCCAAACGAAGGGCCAAACGAAACGTCGAAATTCTCCTTATATTTTTCAGGTAGATGCATCCCTACCAACGAAAGCTTGTTATTACTGGCACTACCTACACTGGCACAGACAGTTCCAAATGGGTGATCGCTAGATAGTATACTTCAAAATAAGGTTTCCGTTTTTATAACGTAGAAAAAACTATCCTAACGCAAAACTAAGCCCTAACCCTAATACTAACCCTCACCCTAACTCCAACCTAACCCTAACCTAACCCTAACCTAAACCCTAACCTAACCCTAACTTATTTTAATTATTTTAAAAATTGATATAAAAACGGAAACCTTATTTTGAAGTATGCTATCTAGCAATTGCCGTTCCAAATGCTATATATAAACTTTGCAATCATCAGGGGCGGTCAGGGGGCAAATAAATTCACTTTCATTGTGATTGGCAGGTTATTGTATCAATTTAAAGTCACGAATTGTGGCTTTTATTTTTAGTGAACGTATGCATATACGTTCACTAAATACAAAAATACATGATCAGTTTTATTAGACAACATGAGTAGGATATTTCTAGAAGAAAGTCTTTCACTGATGGTCTTGTTGAGTTTAAAATAGAACTTTATTTAAATTAATCGTGTTAAAATATCAGAAATTTAAGAAAACTCGTAGCGAAAACCTATAAATCTGCTGTCCAACTTACAGTACAAACTACACGCCATTTGCTGACGTGATAACAAGTTTATATTTAAACTACTGTGTATATATCAGTAATCAGTGTTAAAAACCCACAACATGATTCTCTCCCAAACAGGGAATGTTCTTAATTTCAAACGTAGTCCCTCGTCCAAATTGGAGGTCTTGCTCTGTGGTCACCTCTTGTGCTTCTTACAGGAACATCGGGTCGATACAAAATTATGTACTTAAGGTGGCTCAATACAGTTTTTAAAAAAATGGAAAATTCACGATTTAGATGCGTATTTTTGGACAAGTATTACTTGTTGATAAACAAGAAGTACCTTACTTATATAAAACAACATCTAAAGAGTTTGCATTTTAGCACAAAGTTTGCATTTTGGGTTTAAAGGGTAATTTAACTCGTAAACGACATAGGTGACCCCCACATTTTATTTTAAAAACTGATTTCTCTTAGTATATTGAATTACGTTGACAATTTTAAAAAAATTCTGTGCAGCCGATGTCGTTTACGACTTAAATTACTTTAAAGCCAAAACACGGCAGTTGCGTAACTTTTGTGCAAAAATTCAAACTCTTTAGATGTTGTTTTATATAAGTAAGGTACTTTTTGTTTATCAACATCTAATAATTGTCCAAAAATACGCATCTAAATCGTGAATTTTCCATTTTTTAAAACTGTATTGAGCCACATTAAATAGCTCTTTGAACAAAACTTGTCTTTCATTAATGGAAGCATTTTTATCAAATCTCTCAAACCAAATTAAACACTCGACTCAAAGCAAAGAACTCACACTATTCGACTTGAGACCACACCCACTGTTGATCTCACCCACGCTTTCTTCCTGTTTATGATCTCATCATGCTTGTATATATAGACCTAAGGTAGCCTTTATAAATTATTCTGAAGATAAATTTGTAACAAATTCCAAATATTACTGTCGAATTGTGTCTCCTCTTGTTTTTCTTAAATTATTGAATCCAAGGTGGAACTTCTATTCGGAGTTTGTTTCGTACTTTATTAAATCATGTGTTTGAAATTTTTTAATGTTGGCTTCTGCCTGTTCCACGAGGAAGGCATGTAACGACCTAGCACTACCAAGACAGTATATCTTGGTATAAAGAACGTGAAATTTTATTTAGCCGCCAAGCCTCTATTTAACGCGCTTCTAATAGCTGTCAGTAAAGAACTAAGAAAAAGTTAATGTCAGTAAAGAACTACTGTCAGTAAAGAACCACTGGAAACAATATGTCCCCATGCACGAAAGGGGGCTAAATACAGTATTTCATTTCCGGATTTCCATGGATCGTGGATTTTGATAATTGGTACATGGACTATGGTATACATTCCAGTCCACAACTTTGTTTTTTGAGATCCTACACAATATTTTGCACACCCGATCATATGTATATGAAATGAATTACTAATTCTAGACGCTTTATAATATTAAAATGACTTACCTTATTCCACCCTGTTTAAGTACTCGATACGTAACTGTCACCGGTGAATTCTCGTTGATAAACGGACTGAAGTCTTCTATATCATAATTTGCAACAGCAAAATATTTATCTCCGCCCATTTGACACATCTGCAAAAAAGACAAACTCATACAGGCTGTGTAAAGGTGCACAGTTGGGAAGTTTGGGGGTCTTCTAACATCTCCATCTCCATACATCAAATAGTCTGGTACTTTGATAGTTCACGAATATCTTCCAAATTTGCACCCAACGAATATAGTCTAGGACCTGTATTTGAGTTTGTATGCATTTCATTTAGGACAGATAATCTCAACTGTTTTAGGGTAAGTTGACCATGACGGTCAAATGGTAATGCTGCCCGAACCCCAATCCGGGACGAAACGTCCGAAACCGACCACACCCAAAAATGACGCTTTCGCCATAGAGCTATCTACCAAACCATACAAGGTTTGGCTATTCTGAGGTGCTTATATGGTTCAGAGATGGTGCTTTTAGGGGTGGTCATTGGCAAGTGTGAAATGCCTAACACTGATATTTCACAAGAAAATGACCATGCAATACTCATAGTCAAACGTCAATTTGTGGTTTACAACTTCAGATAAACAGTAGTGGACCTACATTACCTTTTTTCCTAAATCTTTTTTATAGAAACATAATTGATACTTATTTAATTATATTATTACTGTTTTGGTGTAAAATGGTTAATATTTTGTGACCGAAATAATAATTTGAAATGTACCTACCTCCTGCAAATGGACGTATTTGGCCAAATTCTCCACTTTACTCCGCTGTTTATCGCAGTTCTCGTTGAAATCCTTCCAAATATGCAATTCAGCTCAAACATAACGGTATCAAGCACATTTTAAACTAGTTTTAACTGGGTTTCAAGTAGATCCAAGCTGTTTAACCATCGACAAGGTAAGACATCAACTTTGTCCAAATTCGGCGCCATTTTGTCATCCCGTTCGGCTGTCCACAATTCGGCCTCGTTCTTCTTCCATCCAAGCCATTTAACAAGTAATAATGACAAATTTAACCGTTGGTTAAGGGTATTAAAATAAAAATACAAATAAAAAACTATGCGAAATGCAGCATTTTATCACCCTGTAAGATGTTGCTTATGAGTCTTTCAAAACATTCCGTACAAATCTCGCGTGCCAAAGTAACAGGGACGTGACAGGGGGGTGGAGACTTCAAAAATAAAAGCAAAAGCATGCAAAACGCAGTATAATGGTAAAACCAACAATCAACAAGTCTCCACCCCCCTGTCACGTCCCTGTTACTTTGCCACACGAGATTTGTACGGAATGTTTTGAAAGACTCGTAAGCAAGATCTTACAGCGTGATAAAATGCTGCATTTCGCATAATTTATTTTTATTTTTATTTTAATACCCTAAACAAAGGGTTAAATTTGTCATGGAAGAAGGCTTGGATGGAAGGAGGCCGATATGTGGACAGCCGAACGGGATGACAAAATGGCGCCGAATTTGGACAAAGTTGAGGTTTTACCTTGTCCATGGTTAAACAGCTAGGATCTACTTGAAACCCAGTTAAAACTTGTTTAAAATGTGCTTGATACCGTCATGTTTGAGCTGAACCGCATATTTGGAAGGATTTCAACGAGATCTGCGATAAACAGCGGAATAAAGTGGAGAATTTGGCCAAATACGTCCATTTGCAGGAGGTAGGTACATTTCAAATTGAAGTTATTATTTTGGTCACAAAATATTAACCACTTTACACCAAAACAGTACTAATATAATTAAATAAGTAACAATTATGTTTCTATAAAAAAGATTTAGGACAAAAGGTAATGTAGATCCAATGCTGTTTATCTGAAGTTGTAAGCCACAAATTGACGTTTGACTATGAGTATTGCATGGTCATTTTCTTGTGAAATATCAGTGCTAGGCATTTCACACTTACCAATGACAACCCCTAAATGCACCATCTCTGAACCATATAAGCATCTCAGAATAGCCAAACCTTGTATGGTTTGGTAGATAGCACTATGGCGAAAGCATCGTTTTTGGGTGTGGTCGGTTTCGGACGTTTCGTCCCGGATTGGGGTTCGGGCAGCGTTACCATGTTGACCGTCATGGTCAACTTATCCTAAAACAGTTGAGATTATCTGTCCTAAATGAAATGCATACAAACTCATATACAGGTCCTAGACTAATACAAATTTTGTTTCAAACCAACCATTTTTGTGCGCAAGCCATTTAAAAAATATCACAGAATTATTCACAGATAACAGGTAAATTTTCGTACTGAGGGTCTTACCTATGGAAGACCCTGGTTGGGGCTGGTCATGTGACTTTACAAAAATAGATTGGCTAAGGGGGAGGGCAGAGTTTCAAATTGCATGCTTCCACAAAAAAACGTTACACTTCAATTACAAGGAATGGATCAGAGTGATCTGAATTATATTTCGCCATTTTTGCGATACATGGTTCGAAATGCTTGCTAATTTTTGTGTTTTTCTGTTTGCTTTTTAATTACAAATTAAAACATTTTGTCAACAGTCAAGTCAACAAAGCTAGAAAATCGCAATCCCCCATGCTTTCAAGATGTTTCGTATCAAATCGGTCAGTTGACAGTTGTTACTGTTATTATATTTCTAATATTTCTATAACAAGTATGCCATTATAGATTTGTTAATTGTTGTTTGGAAATGTTGATAAGCTTTGAACCGATTTATTTGAAATTATACGCGCCTTGTTTTGTTCAAAGGTTGATATAAATTTTCAAAAGTAACTTTTTCAAGAGTTCGTAAGCCAATGTGAAACATTTGACTTCTAAATAAAACCAAAACAGTAAAACTGTCTGTGATTTATCTTTGAAAGTAGTTCATCGTTTTTATTGAAAACTTTAGGAGAATGGGTATAGCCACTATAGGTAGTGAAGTACAAACATTATGAATGAATGAATAGTTTGTTTAATAAAAACATCATCTGGCAGTCAGAAGACTGAATTACATGACGTTAAGTGTTACAAGGTTATAAATAGTAAAAAATTCTATATTACAATGCAATTTAGAAATTGTTAATATATACTATATATCATATACTTAAATGTACTAATCTATATGAGTTAAAAATTCTAAAATGTTCAAGGAACATCTAATTTGTAATGTTTCTTAGCATAAAAGTTGATAAAAGAGTTTCCGAAACGATTTGTATTTGCTGGTAAAACTTCAAAAGATCTTTCTTTTCGTAATTCTCTATTGCCTGCTTTGGATGGTAAAAGTTTGGCAAGTTTATGATCATCATTTAGAACAATGTCGTTGAAGAGATTATTGGATAGATACTCCCGTCTGTTTTCAAGAGTAGAAATACCAGCGATGTTAAGAGCCTCGTCGTAAGACAATTCATAGAATATTATTTTCATTGCTCGCTTCTGTATACGTTCAATGTTTTTTGCAAGATTTCGTGGCAGGGAACTATGAATGCCAGCATTCTTTTATATAAATCCGAATTATAAATCGTTATATATTTCACAAAATAAAAATCCTCTTGTATTTATATTATTATAAAGAACATCGTCATCGATCACAGTAAAGCAAATGACAATGTCACAATTCAAGCTGTTTATCATGCAAATTTATATTTTATTATGCGGTGTCTATTTGTATTGACTATTGTCTATAATATCCGAGAAATAGGTTGATTTATGTACCGTATAATTAGTACGTAGACTGTACTTGCATGTTATTCTTTCGAGTAGCCGGCTGTTGTGGTATTATTTTACCGTGGATTTGACAACAGAGAGTTATATATTTCGGCATATTTCTTCTCTGATATTTCTTGATCGTTGAATTAGTCGGGCAGATAGAAGGTAAAAACTTACCATATCGTGGGACAATTCCATTTTGCCTTCATATTGTGCCCTGAAGGCTAGTAAGTACGTTTCTGTATGTTGGTCGCGTTAAATTTTCTTGTGGGTTCCTGCCGACACGTTTTTCTGTGAATGTTGTATTAAACTCTAATTACAGTTAAAAAACTGTGAAATTTCAAATATATTTCTAACACAAATGACTTCCATTATTTGAAAGCTTGCAAAAAACTACATATATGACATTTAAATGGTTACCCGGGGTTTTCAAGTTCTTCTTGAGTTATGAGCTGTTGAATACGTGTTTTCAGACTAGTACCCAGGAATTTTGCGAGACTTAGGCTTATTTTTCACATTTGAAACGGCAATAACTCGAAAACCGCTTGAAAATCCCAACTAACCATTTAAATGTCTTATAGTTATATGTAGTTTTTGTTAGCTTTCTATTGATGCGGGTCATTTGTATTAGAAATGTATCAGAAATTTCACATTTTTAACTGTAATAAAGTTTAATACAAAATTCGATGAAAAACGTGTCGGCAGGAGCCCACAGGAAATTTTAGCGCGGCCAACATACAGAAACGTACTTACTAGCCTTCAGGGCACAATATGAAGGCAAAATGGAATTGTCCCACGATATGGTAAGTTTTCCATAATTTTGTTCCTCTATCTGCCTGACTAAATTTCAGTGAAGCCAATGCAGGAAATTACACACCACGCGGTCTTTAATATTGTTACAAAGTTTACAATTGGCGATATTTCGGAAATCATAAGATCCCTCTTGTCGTTATTAAATATGAAATCCTTTGGGTCGAGTATCAGGATATACTGGTCAATCTAGAAATATATTATCTTCATATCTTGTATATTTACCGCGACGTGTGACTTAATACTTCGACAAAGCGATCGACATGTGAATTTGGATGGCACACTACAGGATTTATATACCTTTTAGGAGTTTCTTTCACATTACTATTAGCGCTCGAGGTTACAATATATTTTTAGTAACATAAAAATGTGCTAATAGGCGTGCCTTTGCTTTGTTTATTTTTACATTTGACAGCATCGGCAATAACTCCTTTGCCACTCTTCCCTGAGTGTTTTTAAAACGCTAATTGAAAACACCCCAGAATCTGTGGTGTCACGTGACCAGCCCCAACCAGGGTCTTTCCGCAGCTTGAGGGCGTGCCGAGGTTGATTTTTTAAATGGCTTGCGCAACAAAAATGGGTGGTTTGAAACAAAATATGTGTTCATTGGATGCAAATTTGGAAGGTATTTCGTAAACTATCAAAGCAAGTTTATACATGCCCATAGCATTATAAACTTAAGTTAATGAAATAAGCGTTAGCACAAGAGTAAAGTTGTGCAAAGTCTCCTGGAGTACAAAGGTCTGGTACAAAGGTCAATCTGTGAATCGTGTGATCATACACGTGCAAAGCGCAAGGCTGAATTAACAACAACCATTGTCAAGTCTCTTCCCATGCGTGCGGGAAAATAGACCAATCAGGTTTCACCTCTTCGTCTGCATAGTTCCCTGCTTGGATCAGTAAGCCTCAAGCGGCCAAGCGCTTTTACTCTTCTGGTGGACAAAGGAATACCTTGGCTCAAGTATCGATGTGTGATTCAGTGAGACGCAGTCTATTCAAGTATAACTCTACCGTGGTCAAGCGCTTTTACCTTTCTGGTGGACAAAGGAATACGTTGGCTCAACCGATGAAGTTAAATGAAGCCGCCGCTGGGGGAATTATAACAAGATTGACAAGATCGAGAGGCCATACACGAATTCAACAAGCGTCATTTGATATCATTCGTATATCAATGTATATGTATGCACATGCATTTGGTGCGTAAGTATGCGGTGAATTCACATGTTTGCTTCGTATTTCGCTTTCCAAACCAACCAAAATGCTTTAACTTTATCTATTTTATCACAGAATTTGGGAATAGTAATTGTCGAACGCCAAATGTATCAACTATTCACGCTAAATCGATCTGTATTTCAATTTCGATTTCAATGTCAATTTTATTACCATCTTGAGGTTATTAATTAACCGGCCAGATTGGGCCTTTGATTCGGGGATTGGGTTTCAATAAAGCGTCACATTAAACTGTATTCAATCATTAAAAAGTAGATTATATAAAACTTCCTTTCTAGCTATTTCAGGGCACTCTTTAATAAAACAAACACTAATTTGGCCCGTATACATTATCAATACCTTACTGGGCACAACATAGGAAATCAAGTTCATGTGTGAGAGAAATTTAGGATCTACTTTATCTACATTTGCGATAAATCGGCAAGTTGGATATGTCATAAAAGATTGGTTACTCATGAAAATTCATTAATGTCTTATCACTATACTGCATGATCTTTTTAGTCTACCAAATACATATTCTTACAATTTCTGCTACTCTCATGCATGCATGCATGCATGATTGCATGTTCAATCACAACACTGTGGTTATAAACACCTGAATTGCATTTTGATCCTGCTATTTTAAAATATTGAACAAGCTATTTTTCCTGAGATTAAAGTCATATAATTCGAGAATTACATTATGTCAAGTTCCACCAATCAAAATTCAAATATAATAAGTGGGGTTAACAAATACATATTGCAAAATTGCTATCGAACACATTGACAGTAAAAATAAATAAATCGTGAGGAAAAAAAATAAATGATGGTGAGCTTTGTTTGTCGTGTTACCAACCCTCCAATCAAGCACTTGTAAGATAGAAGCTTTGTGGGGAAGCTGCTGGTTGTCTTGGCCCCATCCAGGTTTCCTGTAAAGATATTGCAGGTTTTTCCTGGCCTCCCTGATGTTCCAGCTGTAGTATGAGTGATGGTAATGCTCAAATATATGTCTTACGATCAACTTGTAGTTAAAAAAAAAAAAAAAATTCTATTTGCATATAACATGATTTTAATCAATTAATTATTTAAAGTGTGTCGAAAGACAAATATAGACGACATGTCTTCGAAAAGCACAAAGATCATCTGTCTTCTATACGATTACAGGTGGGAGTTGGGTTTTTTCGTCTATGGGGAATACACATGCTGTTATTTGTGGGGATGGAGTGCTCCCAAAGGTCACCCTCAACCCCATAGACTCACACAAATTAATGAATTATACAGTGTATTGTAAAGTAAACAATGACCATCACGGGGATCTACTACCCCTTGGACATTAAAGTAAACAATGACCATCACGGGGATCTACTACCCCTTGGACATTAAAGTAAACAATGACCATCACGGGGATCTACTACCCCTTGGACATTTAAGATGCCCATCTCGGGGATCTACTACCCCTTGGGTAAAGTCCAACATGGGGGAACCACAACCCCCTGAGGACATATAATTATATCATAATCATATTGCTGTAATAGTGAGTCTGTGGACTGTGGGGCGACACTTTGGCCACAGTTTAAAGTATAATCGGAGCATTTCTCCTCGACAACCCTTCTCCCACAACATTGTGTGTATCATAGTTGTTTTCTTAATTGTCCTAGAATATTTGCTTAACGAATTGGTGTATTAAAGCAAGTTTATACATGCCCATAGCATTATAAACTTAAGTTAATGAAATAAGCGTTAGCACAAGAGTAAAGTTGTGCAAAGTCTCCTGGAGTACAAAGGTCTGGTACAAAGGTCAATCTGTGAATCGTGTGATCATACACGTGCAAAGCGCAAGGCTGAATTAACAACAAACCATTGTCAAGTCTCTTCCCATGCGTGCGGGAAAATAGACCAATCAGGTTTCACCTCTTCGTCTGCATAGTTCCCTGCTTGGATCAGTAAGCCTCATTGTGTCACTTGCAAGCAAAATTGTATGATCTCTGTGGCAAAGTACTTCAAAATTACCACCCATCCCACCCTTCAAGGATTTTGCACCACTATATCATAACTTGTATCACATAATAAATAAAAATCTGTAAATATTGTTTTGATATGCAATCCGTGATCAAGATTCACATGAAATGCAATTCATGTAGTGTTATAGATAAAGTATTATGGAGTAGTTTACTGGTTAATATGTTATTACAGGCACATCTATATTTTGTAATATACAGTATTGGAATTGACTTTGCAAGTCTGGTTGTAAAAATAAAAATATTTGGTTGTTTGGGGATGGAGTGCTCCCAAAGGTCAACCTCAACCCCATAGACTCACACAAATCAATGTATTATACAGTGTATTGTAAAGTAAACAATGACCATCACGGGGATCTACTACCCCTTGGACATTAAAGTACACAATGACCATCACGGGGATCTACTACCCCTTGGACATTAAAGTAAACAATGACCATCACGGGGATCTACTACCCCTTGGACATTTAAGAGTGAATGTCAGTAAAAATCGAACATATGAGATATTTCGCGGCCACGACTGAAAAATCGATTTTGCTCAAATTTTGCCCAGAAATACCTTATTATATCGGAAAATGCATCAGATATTTTTTTAGGTCAAATGCTTTTTTAACTTTGAGAAAATGCCGTTTTAACACGACCACCCTAAATCGCCATTTTGTCTGGGAAAATATGCGCTGATTTTACAGACAAATTTCACGACGACAACCGTTTCTAATCGATTTAAAACCCTAAAAATCTTGTTTTCGGTTATTCAAAGGACTGTTTACATGACTTACAGAAAATCTGAGTCACTTTTAGGAATAGAAATAATCGTAGTTTTGGAGCACACTATCTTACTTCGTTTACGATACCCTCTTAACAAAACCGATTTTCACCATGCGATAAAGCTCCAAATCGATCATGCTTCTACTAGTTGGCTCTTTAATAAAGAAGCTTTCAATTGACGTAAATACTTCTTTTGGCAAATGAATACGCGATAAACGACAGCGCGTTGAAATCGTCCGTTTTTGACGTCTTGCAAGTCTAACGCTGTTAATTTATACACCGTCGAAGTAAACAATTTAATCAAATATTCTAAGTATTTTACCTTTTGAGAAAAAAACATATTCTTGAATGGAGACTTTTCGCCTTGCTAAGTTTAAAAGTGGTCCAGAAATCTCGGTATGTTTGTAAAAAAATCATCAAACAGCCGGTGTTTTGAGACATTGTTGTCGGTCGCATGATAACTTCAGATCATTATTCAACGTGATCTATACGACCCAGCCGTTTGACTTTAGCGCTATTAAACATATACAAATCGATGAGCTATTTAGGGATTATATTTGCTACTAAATTCCCCAAAATAATTGGAACTACAACTGCTGTTTCCAGAGGTTTTGTTCCATTTTGTCCATATTAATGTACCATTTTATTTATCGACTGATGTTTACGAATACGTAAGTTAATTATTAAGCAGCTGTTAGCGTGCGTGTACATGTGAAATGAACGTTTATAATGTTTATCCATATAAGGAGTTTATATTTTTAGTTTACCATGCAGCCCTTAAATTTGAATAGCCGAATTCATACTAGAGGGGGGTAATGGGGTATTTTCGTGCTGCGTATTGGGTAATTTAATTATTCGTTCTTCGTTCAGTCATCTTTTTATTAAACGTTTTTCGATCCCGACATGGATGCCGTGTATCGTGCTTGCGGTGTATTCGATATCCGTTCTCCGTTTTCAGCTGTATTTATAAGACGGTTATTTCTCGTTTCTGGACAATATATTCCATTAATTTTGTTTCTGGATTTTAGCTATGTTTTGATTGGGGAACGGAGGTTTCAAAGTTTATATAAATCATGAACATCGACGCAATTGTAAACAAATAGGTGAACACACCGCCTAGTACAGACTGTTTATATTCACCTTTAAGACTTCTAAGTATGATTGTTGCTTACATTTCATGTTCACTTTACATTTCAGATTCGTAATAAATTTATTTTACGTGCTTCAGGACTTCCTTCTTTTATTTTTCATGCTTCAAGATCGCTGCATATTATTTTTCGTGCTTCAGGATCGGTACCCTCCCCCCCAATTACCCCCTCATATTTAGATGTAATTTTCCTTAACACTCCCTACTTTAAGTTCTGCACACAATATTTAACTGTGTGGTCTCAAGCTAGAAAAATTTTGCTTATCGACTGCGGTCTGCTTGCCCATTTTTCACCTTTTAATACTGACAATTAAGCAGACATGTATTGGCAATACCTACTTGATCTGCAAGATGCTTGGTCATATGGGTCTAACTGCTTGTAGACTACAGGTACTAGACTGCTCATCCTGCAATTGATTTGAAACCCAATCGTGTAATAGATTCCTTACAGTTACTCAAACGTTGGTAACTCTGACTGTGGTAAACAATGCCATTGATTTGACACTGCTTAAACTGCCACATTCACCCCTGTTAAACTGTTTTATGTGTATTATTTTATACAATTTTAAACGATAATATATACCTGTCAACCATGGTACTGCATTGCTAGATTTTCAGCCAATTTGATATTATTTCATTACTATTTTTTAACTGGTTTTAATTATCATACTACAATTTTATTACTTTATGAAGTAACTATGTTGCAGTGCTACTATTTTTATATACTTTTAGGTATTTTATTGTTATTTTATAACTATTTTATTGCTATATTCTGACTATTTTATTGCTATTTTATGACTATTTTACTATTCTTTTATTGCTATTTTATAACTATTTTATTACTACTTTCTGACTATTTTATAACTATTTTATTAATCATTTTAGAACTGTTATGACTCTCGACTATTTTATTACAATTTTGTTACTATTTTTATACTATTTTATAAGAATTTTGAACTATTTTTTTACTATTTTGTTCGCTATTTTATCACTATTTTAAATTCTACTAATATATTACTATTTTATCAGTATTTTATTCATATTTTTAAACTATTTTATTACTATTTTTGCAGTAATTTTATTACTATTTTTAGTTAATATACTGCAGTTGATCCACTATTTTATATGTATTTTCGACTATTTTTTACCTATTTTATGTATATTTAAAATCTATTTTATTACCAATATTTCACTTTACTTTATTACTTTATTTCTATTTTGCACTCTATTTTAAATATATTTTATCCTATTTTAAACCTATTTTAATATGTGCTTCACCGATTCAGAAAAATAAAATCTATTTAAAATAGGCTATTTTTTGTTTCAAAAAAACCTATTTATAGTAGCCATAAAATACAATTAAAACAAAGTTCTAATAGGTTTAATATAGGATTTGTATATGTGATAGCAATATGATAGGGTTAAAAATAAAATAGCTTTTCTATAGGAATAAAATAGAAAGTAAAATAGGGATAAAATAGGGATTTGCTCCCTGGACTTGCATAGAACGTCGTTTCCTGCTGGGGTCTCAGTATATTGCTAAGAAAAACACAAGAAAAAATATTTTTCTAACGTATATCGTTTATTACGTATTACTTATAACGGAGTTGGCTGAATTGAACCGCTTACTTTTCTCCGAATGTTGTAGCACTGGACAAATTAACAATTGGACAACGAGGCGAATATTCAACGATGGCGTAGCCTACAAGCCTGAGTTCACTATTCGCCATGGACCACTCGGTCTCATTGTCTAGTTGTTTCAGTATACATTTCTACTCAAAGTACAAGCATAATTGGACAGAATTACATAAGATTTGGGAGCATCCAAGAACGTTTAGATTAAAAGATTCTTTCAACCTTCGCATGCTTCGCCTCCAACTCATTTTCTACTTATCCTCAGCATTTAGTCCTTGTACGTTTCATTCCTTCTAAAATATCAATAAGAACGTTTTTCAAGTGGTGTTATTTTCGTCATCGCATCTTCTTGTTCGCTATTATGATCACTTTGAATATGGCAGCCAAGCTAACTTTGATAATCTTTTTTTCAATTAACTGTTAAAAGTAAGTCAAGGTACGTATACTTGAAAATATGTTTTAATACAAATGCATCTAATATTTTGTCTGCATAATTTGTATTATAATATCTGTATTATAATAAAAGATTAACAGTCTTAGTATGCTCGAAAATGAAAAGG
>CACRXK020009271.1:6501-19416 GCA_902702795.2 Paramuricea clavata
CAGGGCGTCATCGGTTTTGGCAGGGCAATTCTGGCAGACACCCTCCGAATTAAAAGGGGCTAGATTCGCCCCCAAATATTTGTCATAGTATTGGTCTTACCAATGTTTCGGTATGTGTCTTACCAGCGTCTGCAAATTGAGAAAGTTTAAGAGCGTTTCATCAAATGTATCTGAATTTTGTAGTTTGCTTTCCGGGAAGCAACTTTTGTTTCTGCAATAAAAGCCAATGTTTCCAGATGTGGGAGACAGGAAAACATTTGAGCAAACATTGAAAATCACGAATATATTTCCACGACAATGCCCTTACGTTTGGCCAAGGCTTTTTGCCGATTGGTTGATTAATTCGATCAAAGAAAGTTTTGTTGCCGATTGGTTGATTGATTCGATCAAAGAAAAAGTAGATGAAAGACAGTTTGGTTCACTTAAAAACATCTCAACAACCCACAACTTAATAAGTCTCGTACATCATCTACTAAGCGAGACAGATGCGGCAAAGAAGTATTCCTTAAAAGTATTCCTTCTTGACTTCTCGAAGGCATTCGACCGTATTGACCATTCTATTCTTCTGCAGAAACTTTCTGATTTGAACGTACCATCAAGTATAATAGACTGGATTCAAAGCCTTCTTACAACGTAAGAAAAAACTAAACAACGAGTAAAACTGAACAACTGTTTGTCGGATTGGCGCAATGTAAATGGACGAGTAACTCAAGGGACAGTTTTGGGTTCTGTTCTCTTCCTTATCATGATAAACGACCTACTTACTGAATGGCCTTATAGATGGAAATATCACATGGCCAGAAATCATGGACAGTCAGCGGTTTTAATTGTGGGCGCAGAAACTGTTCCCACGCGCGCGACTTCAAATCTACTATAAACAAACTTTATAAATACATTCAACAATTTCTTTTTACAAAGAGTTAAATATAAATTTGATCCAGGGATAGATGATTATATAAGTGAAAGATTGTAGGAATGAATTTCTTAAAACTATAACGAAGATAATACAGCATTCCAAACTTTAGAGACCAAACAAATTTGAATATATTTGCATTTCCCGCAATTTCTTTTGTTTTGGAGCCTTTTCCCCTCGCAGTTGTTAGTCAGTGGCTGCCCCTTAAAATGATTATAAAATGGCGAAGCAATAAGGCATTTTCTGCGTTGTATTTGGCAACGTTTTGAGGTTTTTTCTACCCTAAACGCGCGCAATGGCAGGAATTTCAGGTTTTATTTTGCCTCAAAACAGACAATTTGAAAGTGTTCGGGCCGCTTAGCTAAAATCTCTGGTGTTTTAAAACTTATACGCAATGGCAGAACGAACATCATACAAGAAATGTAGACGTGTGGAAGTTGTCGGCAAACGTTTTCGACAGCGCTATAATGGACTAAATGTGAGCGAGTAGGGAGGATTTGCTGATTTTAATAGAAGCTTATATTGTGTGGAAATGTTTTGAATCAAGTTTAGTCGGGCCGGCTAATGGCAAATCGTGAGACGTCAAAACCCTCGAGAGCTATATTTTCAGGTAGGTAATACTATTTGTAGACGTGTGGAACATGCAAATCATTCTATATTTCATTGTGCGCGTCGATTTTATATTGTCTGTAATGGAATACCGTATAATATCCGCCATCTTGGTTTCGTAAAATAAGTTCGTTGTGCGCATAAGAAATCGAATTAGCCGCCATTTTGTCCGTGATTTCTGGCCATGTGTCGACGACTGCACGGTCACCGAAAGTATCCCACCTCACTGTAACAGTAAACTCCAGGACCTAGTGGACTATATTTATAACTGGACTATCGCAAACAATATGAAGCTCGACGTAGATAAATGTAAAGAAATGGTCATTGACTTTTCCAAAGAAAAACGGAACTTTACGCCTCTATTGATTAACGACGTACCACTAGTGAAACGCGTAGAATCTACTCGCATCCTCGGAACTACCTTTCAAGATAATATGAATTGGAACGGCCACATACACCAAATCGTTAGGAAAGCTGGAAAAAGACAGACTGTATACATGCTTCGAATTTTAAAAAGATCGAACGCCAATTTGAAGATATTGCTCACGGATTTCACTTCCATCATAAGACTGTTTTAGAATATGCCTGCCAAGTTTGGCATTTTGATATTCAACAATACTTAGGTGATGAGATTGAGAAAATCCAAAAATGCGCACTAAGAATCATATTGCCGTCATTAAGCTAAAGGCAGGCACGTGAACTGACCGACCTCTCGTTACTCAAAACAAGACGTGATGAACTATGTGACCAATTCTTTGCGAAGAATGAAAGTAACAGTAAAGTTTACGAACACCTGATCTGTAAAACTTCGTTAGATTATGACACGAGGTCAAAATGTAAATATAAAAACTTTTTATGTAAAACGGACAGATTTAAAAACTCGTTTTTACCACGAACTATCTCTAAAGAAAACAGTAAATAGTAAATAGATCTATTGTATTTTAAAATTCTTACTGTAAACATCAAGTAGTTAATTCTTATTGTAAACATCATGTAGTTTTATACATTTATACGGTTTATCTTAATAAAATATGAAAAATTTAATTTGTTCCTTGATCGTGTGAATTGTATGTATATTTATATATTTGCCGTCCTTTGTGATACAGGTGGGTTTTTACCTCACACAAATAATTTGTATTGAATCAGGATGTTAAAAATTAGAATTAAATGTTAAAACGGTATTTTGAAACAATATATTTGAAACAATTGCAATAGCCGATGAATTGAAGTGCATGATTTAGCATAATATGAGCAAGCAAAATGTACAATGTGTTTTAAACAATATTTAATGTGTGTGTATCTATTCGTTAATATTATAAGGTTTTATCTCTATTCCATGATTTTATTTTGTTGTTTTTACGGGCGAAATCGGGAAAAACCCACAGGGAAAATCCATTTTTCCTGTCCGCGCGTGCGCAGTGCGAGTTTGGCTGACATGGACATGCGTATTTGCTACCAAAACAATGGCGGTTGGAATATTTCGAAGCGCGAAAATATCAAAATTTGGAGGAATTCTTTCCAAATTGTGCACCTATTTCGCTTGGGGAGCAACGGATTCTGATAAAGTACAAGTTTTTATCTATTGATTCATGTGAAAATTATGTAGTTCCACGAGGGGTGCAACGGAATCCGTTTTCTAAGCATCTTTTAGATGCTCATCCTACGGCCTAAACGAAGTATACAAGCAAAAATGTTTGTTATGAGCCTGCGATGATTATGGTATAAATAATTAAAAAAACGTCATATAAGCGTGAATGAGTTGGAGTGCCTCATATAGCCTCACTGTCTCATTTTGCCCCGCATTACCTATAAAGCACTCCTACGCGAGTGCTTTAAATATATACGAGACTCGAGAGTGTTTTGGTTCACGAAATGCTAAAGAGGGCTCGATATCATATACTTGGTGTATCATGAGGAGACCTTTAGGGCCTGTTCATATGGGCAAAAGTTATCCCGGTTAGCGAGAAATCGTTTTGACAAGTTTCACAAGCGAGATCTCGCCTTGTTATGTAAATAATATGAAAAGTTGCACTGCGTTCATGTGAGACAAAATGTTTTCCCGTGTACGTACCGAGATCTCGGTGGCCGGGATAATGTTTTTCTTATATGAACATACAACTTTCCCGCTTAGCGGGATAACTTTCTGTCGTGTCAGCAACTTTTCAATTCAATTGATGTCCAGTGCTACGTCACAGCCGGAAACTTTACCCGGTAAGCTTCATAACGTTTCTCCAAATGAGCAGAACAAAAGTATTTGACCAATCGAAAAGTTTTCTCGTTAACCGGGATAACTTTTGCTCGTATGAACAGGCATTAATCTTTGTTGTTATTTAATTTAAGCACAATACAGTATATTTGCTCCTGGTAATTAAAAATTCAATTCAATTGTGTTTTAGCATTTTTGTGTTCAGCGTAGTGCTCATAGCATTCATATTATAACAATAACTTAAAGGTTAATTTGTAAAGGTCTCCTTTTTTATGCACCTTGCAGATAAGCAAATAATTATGTAGTTGTTTACCTCGAAAGGTTGCCACAACAGCCCGTTTCATCCAAGCTAGGTTGCCACATCAGCCCGTTTCATCCAAGCGGAATCATCAGGTGGCTCAACAGCCTGTTTCATGCAAGACTTAAAGAGGAATCATCAGCCACATGATGATTCCTCTTGCATGGATGAAACAGGCTGCTGTGGCAACCAATTTGAGGTAAAAAACTATTTAAATGGATGTTCAACATTGCCGATGGTTAAGGGTATTTCAAACTTTTAAGTCAACGCATTTGATGGGAGGTGGTATAACCTTCAGTTATACGTTTATGAAAGAAGTGCACTTTAAAACAACAGATGAATCTAATATGTGCGAACGTGCTGTATGTCATTTTAAAGTTTGTATAGGTCAGGGCTTTCAAAATCATTTTAAGTATTAAGCGGCTGTGGTGAAAAAGTAGGCGGATGAACGAATTCATATTGCAAATTATTTGGGATAAGTGCCAGTGTGGTCTTCATTTTGTTAAAGAAAATTTGTTTCAAGAGCCAGTGGCAGAGCGTTGAAACAATTGCTCTTATACCTTGTAAAAGCTCTTCACAATGCATGAAAGCAAATATTCGTCTTTCATTATTATTAAGTGCATGGTTGTGCTAATCATCGTTATTTGCACCTGATATCGAGTCGAACGTTGTCTAAGGTTTTCTAAGAACGCGCCTCTACAACAGCCAGCTTATGACTCATGTCTGATAGTGGATCACAGTTACGGTGGAAGGGTCAGCTAGGAACTAATCCCAACCCACCCTATCAACATTCCCGATGTGTGAGGGATCTGGAGGACCCGGAAAAACCCACGACTTTCGATGGAGCGCATAGACTCTCAGATTTCACATTCATGAATATCCGTTGAGTCGTAGTAAAGACAATCGAACGGAATATCGAACCTACGCAATCTCGAAGATAAAAGGAAATTATTGCCAAAGCGATAAGAGTTTTTATTGCTTCCGGCCCAGAATAATTTATAGTTGAAATTAATTATGCAAAATAGGTTATTTGCGCGCGCAATTTAATTTGACTATAGTCACGTGATTGGAAGGTTTGGTATTTATCAGTGGTGAAGCAGGCAATCTTTCTTTTCCTATTCCACGATCGAGGGCTGCAGTTCACATCAAGAAATTGGACGAAAGAGACTTACCCACCCTCCTCCCCGTTTGTGGACGCTATATGTTTAACTTATATAGATACGTTATATGTAGTGGGCGTTAGTAATACTCCCACCTTTTCTGCGCTAAATGTTATATAGTTATTAATTAATAATTTTTGCTGCTAATTTTTAAAAATTGATTAAAACAATAAAGCGGCTATGTGCTAACAACCGGGCACATAGCCATAATTATGCCATAAAGGCTTTGACTGGTCTTGTACAGAGGTATTTGCGGCAGCACAGAAAACCGAGCTGAACCTGACAAACAGTTTGCCGATGGTGGTTTAATATATATACAGGGAAGCGATAAAGACACTTTCTCTGATGACTGCGCCACCAAATGATGGTTTCTTACTAAATTAAATTTAAAATATTGCTCTAACTGATCAATATTTTAAATTTGATTTAGCTTTTCAAGTTTTCAGAAAAAATTGCGTGGGTAACCGTCAGTGGTAGTAAGGTTGTTTACAAACTATGCGGAAATTTCCGTTATATGCATGTATAGAGAATAATACGTGGGTGCGCGGAAATACCAGATTTATTTCGAGTGTTGAACATGATATCTCAAGAGTTAGCGCAGCGAACAAGTGAGATATCATGTTTAACACAAGAAATAAATCTGGTATTTCCAAGCATCCATGTATTTTTCTGTTTATTATATAAAGGACAGTCTTTGAAATGCGATAATTTTTACAGAAAAGCGATAATTGAAAAGCGATAATTTTGAATTTTCACATGTGAAATTATCATAAATAATCTCACATGTGAGATTATCAGTTTTATCAGTAGTGCTCGAAATCTCTATAAAGCACCATACTTTATGTGATAAATGTATAATATTTCATTTCTAAAAATGAAGGCATGACAGAATTTTAGGTCCGGCCAAGTTCGTTCCAGTAGTGAGTTTTTTCTTTGACTTGCACTACCGCTACTATTAAGAGACTATTAACCAATCACATGCGCACTTTCTCAGTAAAAGGTAGCAGTAATGGTAGTGGAAATCAAATCTAAACCTCGCTATTGTATAGCTAACTGCGTTTTTAGATGACATCATGGCTATATAAAAACCTTTATTTTGATTCAGCCATAGGACTGGAACAATATACTTCACCAAGTGTTATCATCGTGTGAGCGATAGGAGCGTTTCTTTTGTAAATCTAGATTTAGATTTTTAGGATTCGATTTTTTTGGATTCGTTAAACAAATGAAACGAATTGTGAGAATCGGAATTCGCCTGCTGGTTTCCCGCCATTTTTACAATAAAGTTTTCTGTCCCACTATTCCATTCGGTCGGGTCAAGATACTTGCTAGAAGGCCAGAAGCTCAAAAGGAACGTTGAATCCTAATCAAGTTTCAGATTGAATCCGAAAAATGCATATGTTGAGGTGGATTCATCAGATTCGAATTTATTTTAAGATTTTTGTTGAATGAAACCGAAAATCAATAATCGGATTGGAAGATCCAAATTCGGATTGCACTAAAGGAACGCACCCTACTCCCTATAGTTAATAGAAGAGATGGTTTGGAAACTCATTAGAATAACAATATAACTCATTCTCTATGCTAGTCAACGTTTATTCATAAATCTGGTTCTTCACCGTCATGTGTGTGTTGCATTTTTGCCAAATTCACCAATATGGCAATAGTATATAATTTCCAATCAGACCCATTGTTTGAGTCAGGGTGGGTGACGTTCCTAAAACATTGCTATTGGTTAGTTGGCCAAAAATACAATACGCACGTGACTGTGAATGACCATGCAGACTTATGAATAAATCTTGACTAACATAGACAATGAGTGAGTTTTATTGTTATTCTAATGAGTTTCCAAATCATATGAGTTTCCAAACCATTAACTATATTAAAAATTAATACTAATGATGTCATAATGGCCAGTTTTGACGTTAAGTCTCTCTTTACTAACATACCATTAGATGAAACTATTGATATAATCATTAATAAATGCTTTGCTAGTGCCACACACTATCATGCCATCTCTCGCGATCAATTTAGAGAACTCTTAAATCTTTCTGTGAAAAATTGCCATTTTTTATTTGATGGTGTTCTATACAAGCAGGTTGATGGTGTAGCAATGGGTTCACCCTTAGGCCCATTGTTTGCCAACATATTCCTATCTTTTCATGAAAAATACTGGTTAGCTGACTGCCCTTCTGTTTTTAAGCCTATATTCTTCCGTCGGTATGTTGATGATTGTTTTCTTATTTTCACATCACGCGACCATGTTACTCCTTTCCTTTCCTATCTCAACTCGAAACATCCCAACATTCAATTTACTCATGAGCTTGAAAGTAATTCGTGCCTTCCTTTTCTAGACGTCAAAGTCATTCGTTCTAACGGTTCTTTCGCTACCACGGTTCATCATAAATCTACTTCCACGGGATTGTTTACCAATTTTGACAGTTTTACTCCAATGCTGTACAAAAAAGGTTTACTTTTCTCACTTATCTCTCGTTATTTCAACATTTGCTCTTCTTATTTATTTTTCCATTCGGAAATGGAAAAATTCAAGAAAACCTTCTCTCTTAATGGTTATCCTGCAACACTTGTGGATAGTTGTATCAAATCATTTCTTGATAAAATGTATAATTCTCGTGATAAAGTTCATACTTGCTCGAAAAAGGTTATATATTTTTGTCTTCCTTTCACTGGTCATCATGGTTTGCAAATTCGATCACAACTTTAGAAATTTCTTTCTTCTGCCTATCCACACATTTCTTTACGTGTCGTCTTTCGTCCTTCTTTCCGTCTTTCAAATTTCTTTCCATTTAAGGACAAAATTCCCGGTGAACTGAGATCACATGTGGTGTATTTGTATAAGTGTCAATGCTGTAGTGCATTGTATGTTGGTCAAACTCGCCGACACATACACACGCGTATCTCTGAACACATGGGTGTTTCACCTTTGACTGGAAAGAAACGTTCTGTTTCAACCATGTCAGGCATACTCGCTCATATACATACCACTAAACTTCAATTTCACCCTCTGATTTTAAAATCCTTTCCACTGCTAGTTCTGAAGCAGATCTACTCATTCGCGAAAGCCTTTTCATATCCAAGCTTAATCCTACTTTAAATGCTAACATTAGGTCAACTCCTCTTGACCTTTTCTAATGCTTTGCTAGGTCTCTAATTACTAACCATTATTTCTTTAATTTACTAATACTATTGCTTTTAATGACAGGTTGTTTTTCATCCTTCCTCTTATTCGCTTATTTGAATACTGTAACCGTTTGAAACTATTTGTATATATATAATACACGCTTGTAAATAAGTTTAATTGCTCTGAAGATGTTGTGAACAATACAACGAAACGTTAGCCAATAAATTTTATATTTTGTTGTGTCTTGTCTGAAAGTCATTTGCTGGGCTTTAATTTTCATTTTTAAATTAACTATATGTGTGAGCTAAATGCAGAAATATGGTTAGTTAATTCACATACTCATGAATCAAACTAACTTAATATCTGAAACTAACCGGATGTATCATATCGGCTCTAAATCAGGGACCGCGGAACGGCTGACGGGCATGCTCCACTATATTTGCTGCATATATACTGTAAATTTCAAGTGGTGACAGAACGACACTCTTGGAGTTGATTCAACTCCTTGAAATTTACAGTGTAATTAGCATACCACTTGAATTCCATTTCAAAAATAGGCTATATTTAGGCAGACTCAGCGGTCCCTTTTCTATTATCGGCCGTCAATTATATCACATTTTGAGCATATTTACTAGTCTGTAATAAGAGGCAGACTTGCCGCAGCAGTACTAGCAGGCATTTCCAATGGGATACGATTACCGACTACTTTCAAACTATATATTTTGCAGCATTATAAGCAGACAGTGGACTAGGATTAAAGACCATCGACACAATTTGGATAAAACATAGTTAATATAATGAGATTATATTAACTATGGATAAAATACGTTGTCTAGGATATTTTTGGTTTTATTTGAACGCTCCCTGCGTAAAGTATATTATTAAATGTACGTTTATCTGCCGGTTGAAAAACAGAATATAATAAGAAAAATTTGTGAATTAAAATACATCTATCAATGAACCCATAATTTTATAGCATAAGCAAAACTTAGTAGACATCATTTTCTCTTTGGCAGATCGTCTAAAATTCTCTTCATTTTCGCGTTGTTTTACTGATAAAACACTAAACATGCACGTACGCTTTTTAAAAAATAAAAATCTTGTATGGTCATGTGCATAACCTAGTCTCTCAAGTGGTATAAAATACTCGTTTTGAGCGAGTTTTTATATAGCGCTTGTTACGAAACATACAAAAAATACCAAGATTGCAATATTAATATATTAATATTAAGAGTATATTTCCGCATTTTTTTATATAGTATCATCTTTGAAAATATTAATTTTGTGAGGGCTCTCAAATTCGTAAATTTTTACCTACTTTAAAACTGAATCAATCTTACAAATGAATCAACTATTGTCTTTCGAATAAACAAACAACTTTGTGCTTGTCGACTGAAATTATAAAGAAGTTAAAGTGGCTCATACCCTCTATAAAACCCCCAACAACATTAGTCAGTTTCATTGTTGATAGACACATGGTTCGCGGACGTGAAAATGAAAAGACGTGTGATTTTTGCTCTGTTACTTTTGCTTGTGCTGATTCAGCTTGGCCGTTCAGACATCAGTCGAGATGAAAATGGTAGGTTACAGGCGTCGTCTCAATGACGTCGATTTTATTTTGGTCATAGTGTTGACTCTAGTCACGATCGCTGCTTAAATGAGACCGTCCAAGGCGAGGTCAAAGCAGGGCGATTTCGTTTCAGTCATAGTGGACCATACAGTGTTGTTTAATGAGATAATAAACCTCATTAAGCTTCATTATCTGTTGTTTGAATTGCATTCAACGCGACCGAAATTCGACGTATAAAACGTACAAAACGTGCCTAAAACAGGTTCGAATACTAAGCATCGCACGTGCTTTCTACTCGATTTTATTTATTTGTATTACTCCTATAACTGGGGATATTATCAGTTGGCTTGTGGTACACCGTTAAGTAGGCTATGACATTGTGAAAAAATTGAGCAATGATTTATCACAACAGGGAAAGTTATTATAAATGAATAATTTTGATTTATAGTTGTTTTTTAAATGAGAATGAGTTGAAAAATTGCTCACACTGATTTTAAGTCATCACCCAACTGTGAGAATGTGGCTTTGAACTGTAATTATTAGAGATTTAGTCGAGACCAACCCTTACTGATGCACTGCTATGTAGTAAGCGTCATTTCTTATTGGTCCAATACATTAATACACGATGAATTTAGAGATCGTTCATTAAAGGGAAATATGATAAAAATTTGGTTTCTCTCTCATTTGGAAGAGGGATTCAATATATTTCGAAATATTTATACAGATTTTCTATATCTTTGTTGGTATAAAAGATATTACACTTTATTTCAAACAATATTGATACGCATTTCCCCATCTTGGATATGCATACAATTATCGGATATGCATGACGTCATAACCAGGGTAATATTATTTTGTATTTTGGGTAATTCTCAGGTAAATTCTATCACAGGCATTCCAAACTCACATGTCGTTGTTGGGGTATATTTGTATTTTTATATTAGTTTACTATGACAGAATATATATTGTCAAAAATGCTAAAACATTGTATTAAATTAAGAAATAAGATTGATTACCACCACTACGTGAGTAATTCAAATTTGCGAACTCTCAACGGAATAGTTGGGGTATGAGGAGTCACGCAGCAAAAGATCGAACATTTTATGGATTTTAACGGACTAAAAAGGGCTTGTGATTGTTGGGGACGATGTATGTTATAGGAAATTTACTGGGCTTTACGAATTGTTTCGCAATTCTATGATTTATTTAGCGAGGCGAGTACGATTTGTGAAGTCGATGCGACTAACTCGGGATAATTTGAGCGGAAGTACCCTAGCTGATTCTCTATTTTTTATCCTTATTAAGTATTCGTATCTCAAGCAGATTGAATCGCCCCAAATCAACCCAGAAAATTCAATTACACATTGCAGTTGTGGTAACCAATCTTATTTCTTAATTTAATACAATATTTTAGCATTTTTTGACAATATATATTCTGTCATAGTAAACTAAATAAATATAAAAATACAAATATACCCCAACAATGACATGTAAGCTTGGGATGCCTGTTATTCTATTTTTACTATTGCCTATTATAAGATTAAAGCACAAGTTATGTATAAACTTTCCATTTTTCATTTTCAAAATGTTTAAGTCATATAATTAGACCAGGACCACCAAAGATAGCCTGAGTTATTTTTAACTGAAGGGGTCAGTAAATATGTTTTAATAAATAAATAAATATCTAATTATAAAACAAGATGGAGGATAGCAGGAAATTTTGGTTTCAAATATCTCAGAAACTAAGATAATTTTGGAGAATTTGTAAAAAGGATTTGTATATAATCTTAACATTCTTTGAAATTAGGCAAACGTAATTTTTTTGCCATTTCCTTTTAAGCGTGAATTGCAATTTTTATTTCCCGTGAAATGGCTATTTTATTGTCCGTGAATCATGATTCAAGAAGTTCACATGAAGCGTGAAACCCTTATTTATTTTACATGAAATGAGATTTAGAGAGCTTTTTCCTGTGAAACGTGATTTCAAAATATTGCAGGGAATAGAACATCGTCTTATACACGGTATGATACTTTTCGAAACTGTACATGATTTCCGTGTTTAAAATACACCGTTTAGTGGGTGTAAGAGAAAGAAATTGTTTAGTAACAACGTCTTGGCTTCCATGAAACATGACACGGAGGATTTTCACTTCGTAAATCGTGAAATCACCGGGCGGTTTTATTTCTCGTAAAACATTATCAATACTCGAGTACTCCAATCACCCCCGCTCCCGCGCTCTCCCATTCTCTTTATAGACTCACTTTCCTCGCATGTGATTGGAGGAAAATAATTATAATCAGACAACTGCATATTGCAAGACTGAATTGAACCATGGTTGAAGAGACAAAATGATGTGCCAACATGCAAGATTGCGTTTCAATGTCCAATTTTTTGTTTTGCAGACACAGGCGAGACCGAATTATCCAAAAGAAATATCCTTACAGCTCGGAAAACGTTCCAAAAATTGAAATCATCTTTTATCAGGCTGGCTGCAGGAAATGCTAAAAGGAAAAGGTTTAGGACACGAAAAAAGCTTAGATTTAGAAGGATTCGATTTAGCTCGCGAAGAAAATCACGTCCTACAGGTAATAAGAATGCTTTGAAGATGTTAACTGACCACTTAAAATCGTCCATATGCATACTTTTGACCGATGACTGAGAAAATACATAGCTAAATATCTTAACCTGACAACAGACATGATGAGGAAAGTAGTAATATAGGTACCGATCGATCCGGATTTTTGTGGTGGAGTGTGGTGGAGTGTGGTGGAGTGTGGTGGAGTGTGGTGGAGGGAGGGTGCGTAATGACGTCACTCATTAGCATACGTCATAATTATATGCTATGACGTCACGCGGGCCTGTCCGGGCAAAATTGGACAAAATTTGCTGACTAAGCATTTTTTAGCGTCCCTCCTCGTGTATCATACAATGGAGGGATTAAGATTGGCTTACTATGATTGGTTGTTTGATTTAACGAGCGTCTGTATAAAATCGACAAGCGTCTTGTAACAAGCAT
>CACRXK020009272.1:0-19416 GCA_902702795.2 Paramuricea clavata
CTATATGGGCGTCACTTGGAATAGCAGTCATTAAAGTTGAGTGATATGAGAATATGTTTCCCTCTATTTCTAACTAAATCATGAATATTATTTTTGAAGGCGGAGAGAGACACATGTTCATGTGCGTCTTTATCACCAGACCAGATAGCAACGAAGGCAGTAACAACATCTAACAGCAATGCTGTAAACCAACAACCGAATACACCACACCCACAGGTAATCACCCGTCCACTGCAAAACCAATTCAACAATTTACCATCTACATGTCAGAATACGAGTGTAGCACAAACATCTGCAACCCGTCCACTGCAAAACCAAATCAGCAATTTACCATCCACATGTCAGAATACGAGTGTAGCACAAACATCTGCAACCCGTCCACTGCCAAACCAAATCAACAATTTCCCATCTACAAGTCAAAATACGAGTGTACCACAAACATCTGCAATCCATCTATTGCAAAACCAATTCAGCAATTTCCCATATACAAGTCAAAATACGAGTGTAGCACAAACATCTGGAATCCGTCCACTGCAAAACCAATTCAACAATTTCCCATATACAAGTCAAAATACGAGTGTAGCACAAATATCTGCAATCAGTTTATTGCAAAACCAATTCAGCAATTTCCCATCTACATATATACGGGATTTCAACCCAACCTTGGTTGCTAGTGAAGCGGCGTTAAGCAACCCTCCAGCAGCACCTACTAGACCGTTTGTAATTACCCTCTTGCAGAAATGCCACAGTAAGGTTAGTGTTTGCTATAGTTGCCGACAAAACCTGAAGCCAGACGATCAGATTCCTCCTCCTCCAGCTGACTTGGTTGTCGTAACCAAAACGCGCCGAGAGTATCACGATCCACATGATGGAACACCACAAGTTGGAAAAGACCCAAAGAATGTTTACTATCACTGTCATCCAGACTGCATAAAAAAGAAGCAAGTATATTTTTCTCCCCATCTTGCTCAAACCGATCCTGGTGTTAAAGCCTTCCTTACAGCTATTCATGTTGAATACATTCATCAAAACTTTGGGATGAATGCGTTATAAAGATTTTTTTGCAAGTCGACGCATTACTGTTACGATATCTTATCGGTTAACATATGTATCAAGTGACACAATTGTTAAAGATTTATGCCTTTGTTGTCAAGAGCAATGATGCCAACTTTGAAACATTAAAACGACTTTGCACCAAGTCTCGTAGTCTTGGGCTATTGTGCATGTCTATTGGTAACACGGAAGTGGTCTATTATGCATCGTGATGATGTCATTTTGATAAAAATACGTTTGTGTTGAGTTAAAGAATTGAACTATCATGCATGTATAAGTATTTAGAGGGCATTTCATATGAATACCACAATTTATCTATGGAAAAGGCTGAATGTTTTGCAATGCATGCTTATTAGGGGCAACCAGGGAAGGGGGTGGGTGCATTCCATATATACAGTCAATTCAAAAAAGGTTGTCCTTTGCAAACCTTAAACTCTAAGCGCGCAAAGCTTAATGGGAGTACAAGTTTCAAGTTTAGGAGTTGAATATTGCAGCTATTTGTTGTTCTCGTATAAGGAGATATGACCATGTCTCTAAGAAATGGGCCCCATTCGATTTTTAAACCGATTAAAAATAATGCTTCCATTATGCTTTGCACGCTTGGAGTTTAAGGTTTAGAGTTTAAGAGATTTGCAAAGGACAACCTTTTTTGAATTAGTTGTATATAAAGTATGTTTGCACTTACGCTCTCCTTTTTAATACAAACGTGGTATTTTAAGCAAGGTATTATAGTGACGTTTACTGGTAAATTATCACGTGATCATAAGAAAACCCTCTGATTACTTCTATCAAAAAGAGGGCTTACTAGAAGGTTAAACATGAAAGGGAAGGGAGTTAATTGATTTATTTGAATGACGACTCCATCGTTAAACATCTATATCTGCATGTGCGGTGGTTTATATTAACTGGTTCATATTACTGTGCGGTGGTTTATATTATTGGTGATTTATACTAATTGTTTGAGTAAATATTGTGGCTTAAAATTGAAACTTAAACTATTAAAAATTGAATTTCAATTGCGTGAATATCGTTACTATTCTGAATTACAATCCGGTCATGCAAGTTATGGTCTTTTAACAGGTGATTAAATTAAATAGACTTGGGACGGTTCGTTATAATTATTGCCAAGTGGGGCTGGTGTTTATTTTTTAGGTAGTTTATCAAGAAATGTACCTCCCTAAAATTCAACGTTTTTAAAATTGCACACCCCCCAAAAAAAAAATCCTGTGAGAAAAATTTACGCCCGCCAATTATTTCCTTGCGCGTGCAGTTTACATTTTTAAAACGTGTTTTATATTACTATATTGCGGCTTTTCTGGATTGAAATTTATGGCTCAAGAGCATATTTGTTGAATGTTTAAAATTGTTGAAAGCAATTAAAGTTGTAGAAAAGGTGTTGAAAGCATTTTCGAAAGCAATGACGTATTACCAAATGACAAATAATCACGACCAATCACGCGAGTGACACTTGCTAGGAAAATGGCGACCATGGGACAACTTTTTTATACTGAAGTTACACATCTGTCCATATTTAATCTAGGGTCGAGATTATATTTGTATATTTTTCATTTAAAAATAATTTGTTTATTGTTTCGGTTTTTTGAATTTATCAAAATATTCTGTTCTAATAGTGTTTTTGTACTAATCTAGAAATTTCTTTATTTTTTGCCAATATTTTCTTTGTATAGTATCAAAGTCAAACAATGTATGAAATTGCTAGAACTAAAACTGTATCCCCCCATTTTTCATCGACTCGAAAAATATCCCCCCAGACCAGACCCCCCCCCTGGCCATAATTAACGAACAGTCCCTTAAGGCACTGCTATGAGATCTTAAAATAATTGAGCAGGATTGAAGCTGTGCCGTCGTCAGTTCTTCTGTATACACTGACACTGTATAAAACATAATAAAGCGATTAAAGGAAAGTTACATGTGGCCGGCAGCCGGCTGTACAACAATCCCCCGATACGATTGCATGGTTTATAATAGCGTTTTCTGCAGAATTTTGTAGAATTTCGCATTAATAATGATCTATTTTACGATTTGAAAGAGTGGTTCTCTCGGGTGCTTCATCCGTAAAAATTACATGCATGCGATATGTTTACATACTGTATTTAAAAGAGTCAATCAATTCATCAACATTAATATGTCTAGATTATATACACAGGGATAAATCTATTTGTTACAATTACAGTGAAAATACAAAAAGTGTCCCACCTCCGCTTCTGTAGTTTGTTGTGATTTACTGTAATTTGTTCTGTTTTTCTGTAGCGATTACCGATTTATCGGCAAATACTGCGATAAAATTTAAATTCTGTTCCTTTTGTGCAATGAAACTAACGAAAAATGTATTATTTCCCTTTGCTACAAATTATCATATTTAAAAATAGAAAAAAACTAAGTTTTATCGCGGTATTTGTCGATAAATCGGTAATCGCTACAGAAAAACAGAACAAATTACAGTAAATCACAACAAACTACAGAAGCGGAAGTGGCACACTTTTTGTATTTTCACTGTAACGTTAGCGATGAGTATAGGTACTTAAGTTAAGCTTAAGCCTTAAGGGCGAAGAATCAGAAGAGGCTTCGATCGGTTATAAGCACCGAAAGCCTAAGAAGCTATTAAATTTTCAGGTGTAATTATGCCAATCAAGCGAATACAATGTATGTCTAATTGTACCTTTAAGCCTTTACTACAAAACGTTAGAGACTACGTTAATTTATTAAGTTTTAAAAAATGCCATGTCGCGTCATGTTTTCAACTCAAACATCTGAGCAGATTTTATCTGTGCCAATGGGCAATGGGCAGATGCTATAAATGACAAATTTTTGTTCTATGTTTAGATTTATAAAAATACGAAAATTTTAAAAATAATAAAATTTCAAAATCGAAAGTCCAAAGTCCATAGTCCAAAGTCCAGTCCAGTGTTTACAATATGCTGTCTGTACTCTGGTTCTCTACTACATTTTGGTCATTCACACAACTAACGAGTTCACATTTCGCCAAATCTGCGCCAGCCATCACGTCTCTTGCCATGTTAGCGACCCTTACAGGTACTATGAGTTCATGACTACATAACTTTGTCAGGACCAACCATTAGACCAGGTATCGCTTCGATGTGGTTAGGCTTAATAATCCCCAAAGTTGATCCACCAGAGTAATCTAAAATCTTCGCTGGGATTATTGCTTCTGTGTGTGGCATTACACGAATGTCTTCCATTGCAACCACTCGATAACAAGCAAAACTCAAACTCTTGTTGCTAAGATACAATAATGGCAGAGTCACATTTCTAACTTCGATTGTCATATCCTTTATGTCAATGTGACAGTTGTGTTGTTGCAAGAAGTCCAGTCCCAATATAAATCTTCTCTAACATCAACCACCCGAAAGTTCTGCCGAGATGTGTGTCCAGCAATACCCAACGACAATGTGATTCCACTCAACATCGGTCTCTTTTCACCAGTCACCGACCATAGGCTACTCCTCGCAGGTTGGATCGCAGATAAATCAACACCAACACTTTATATAACTCGTCCCTTACATCCTGCTGCGATGAAGCCAGCATTCCAGCATGAACTTGAACTAAACGATCACAAGCTGCTTCTAGCTCAATCTCCAAACTTTGCACTTTACTTTGCAACCCAGCGATTAAGAACTCATACTCCATGCTTTTGTTTAATATCATGTTGAAGTCTGTTGACAGTAGCCTCATTTCATCACTTAATCTATTGACTTTGTTGACCATTTCACATGTTTGTCGGTCGTGTTCTTCTCATATTGTCTGAGCAACTTCTGTTGCTCCTTCACTAATACCACTAATTCGTCTTGAAAGGACAACACATGGCCATGGGCGCTCTCTGATAAAGCGTCATCAACGTTATCATCTATCTCTTGGCGTTGAGCCGCTTGTGCCCTAGTTTCTGACATCTATACAATCTTTCTCTGAGACCCCAAGGAATTCCTGGTGGGGTCGCCAAAATGTAATAAATCAGACAACAACTTCAGCTTGTGTTAGACAAAATATATTAAAGTGTCCCTGTCACAAAATGAGAGTTTATATTTTCGAAATCTATGATACAAAATATACGGAAATTCGAAAACGGAATTGAATTTGCTTTTTTAGTGTAAAAGTTATTGCCGTTTAAACATTGAATTTGGCCTTGTGAAAAATCTGAAAACCGCGCAAAAGGGACTGGGACGAAACAATGTGTGTGACGTAATAGTAGGAACTTATGTAGCTCACTAATATAGAAATACTATTGCATGTACTATCATAGAGGAGGCAATAGCGCAAATAAAAGTCACGAAACTGAAAAATTGCCGAATATATGTGTAGTAGGCGGTTGTTCTAATGTCACAGATACAGAGTAAGGCATTTCACTTCATTTTATACCTTTTACTGGAGGCGAGATGCACGAAGTGAAAAGGACACGGATTGACTACCAGCAATATGAGATCCAAAGTTCAGCATACTTTGCGAAGATAGAGCTTGCTGGTAAAACCACGGTTAGCTACCGACGAAATTGGTTTCATTGCAATTCCAAAATATACAAATACTGTCGACGACAAACCTTTGTCTGCGAGAGCCAAGAGAATGGTATATGTATAATTTATATTCTAATTTAGTCGTTTATCATGCACTTGAATATGGCCTACTGCAATTTTTATTCCGGCCAAATTCGTTATTTGAATAGGTTGTATTTAGAAGCTGCTTCGATGCAGTCAACCGATATGGTCATAGTCACGAAACTGGAAAGCGCGATAAATATAAATGAGCCACAGCCAATGGATTCACCAGAAATATAAAATATCGCGACAATATAGCTATGACTATGAGTGAATATGGTCAAAATATAGCTGATGAAAGCCAATTTCTTGCGTCTACAAGCAATGTGCACTGTCTGTATTTTAGTTTAGACAGAGAAAGTAGAATTGTACGTATAAGTAAACTTGACGCAGTAAATTATACATATATACACTCGTTGTGTTTGCACCGCAGTGAAAACCCGTACAATATGCAGATTTTGTAACAAATTGTGGCATGAAACCAGATACACTGCGGGGGTGTATTACAAAGTATAATCCATTGAAGCAACTTAATGAAATAACTTAGTCATTGCCACATTTGCTATAGTATAAGGCAGTGCCTGGAACGAAATACAGAAAAATTCCTAAACGTGCTGCAACACTTTGTACAAATTAACCCGCGCGCACGAAGTGCAGAAAAACATCAGATACAAATCTTAATCTCAAATTTCAGTCTCTTTGGCAAAACAATATTGAAGTCATGAATATAGCAAATGTGCTGTTTCTATACGCAATACAGTATAATATTACCACGTTTATACAGTGTAATAGGTTTATTTATTGAAAAATAGTTATATAATATCAAGAGCTGTTCTCTACAAATCCTACAAAGTCTTCATCAACAGCAGGCATTATTTTCTCATATGCGCAAAAATGTCTATTTCCTAGTTGTCCATAAACCAATCCACACAAAGTTTCTATATGCTGTGCTCCTTCAGAATCTATAAATTAATAAATAAGTATTTTTAATAAGTTGCTTACTTGCATGTGAACACATGTAAATATATAATAATTCAATAATTGTACAGTATGTACCGTATATAAACTCTCAGTTACCGTACCGCATGCGTGTGTTCACTGATAGTAAACTCGGGTATGGTAAAGTGTTTCTTAATTTCAATATGTTGATAAATAAAACTTTATTTACCTATCTTCTGTGCTTGTTTGACGGTATTCCTGTTTCTTTCTTGTTCGTAATTTCGTGGCTGCTGAACGGAGAGCTCACTTATCTAGCCATAGCTGTTGAGTTATACATGATGGCGCGACTTCAGCTTCTTGCATCACAAATTACAATGTCACTGTGTAGAGAATCGACGCACTCCTCAATTTCCATACAACATTGACACTCTTTAGCATAATTTACGAAGCAGTTCAATGCGACAATTGCCACGTTTACACATGAAATATTATAGTTTGTAATTTACAACACAAGGTCAAGTCACGCAACAAAATCAGAGTGAAATATTTACCATTTACTCAATTTTTCTGAACTATCAAGCCTTTGTTGTAATTGCTTAAGACGTTCGTTGTGATTGCTTTTTTTCGCGGTAACATTTGAGCCGTCTTCGTCGGTCACTGCATGGTTCATTAACATATGGATCAAGCAGCGCCGATAATTTGTGCGCACGACGTTGACCACGCTTCACTGGTGTTTTCATCGATTTCACTCGATTTGATACGGCCCAGGAATATAATTTCAGGCAGTCATCGCTTTGGTAACTGTTATTTTCCGTATCTGAACTCCACGAAGACATTTGTTCGAATTTTGACCAGCTTGATTGTGATTGTCACTAAGTATTTATATACTTTTCACTTCGGCGAGAAGGCAATGTCTTCCTACTATGACGTATTAGTTACCAATTTCCCAGCTTCGCGGTTTTCAAAAACTTTTGCCGTTAAAATTTGAAATTTTCAAATTTCATTGCCTTATTACTCTGTGAAAACAAGCTCAGTTTTAAATCTGTTTTGTATTTTCATAATCTACGTTTCAAGATGATTCTAATTATGTAAACTCTCATTTTGTGACAGGGGCACTTTAAAAATTCACACAAGTTAAGATACAAAACCTTATAGCATTATTTACAATAACATTGTTCTCATTGGCTGAACGCGTACGCATGAGTTCATCTATTACCATTTTCATTACACTATATCAAATCTGCAATTGTTAAAGTTGTTTAATAATGGTTGAATTTGACATTTGTTAAATTTATGTACATTTAAATTGTGATATTAGAGCTATGGAAAAAAAAGCTAGCCCAGCCATCTCACCAGGTTGATTACTTTCTTCCCTGTCGTGTCTTCAAGACTTTCTCAAAAAAGTTGATAGAAATATTCAGTTCAGACTGGTCTTTCAGTTAATCAAAATTTTCCTTTGTGGCAAAGGACATATTTTCTTGACATAAAACACCAAATATATTAGTATAAAATCGGAGACTGTGTGTGTGTGAGGCACTCGGTGTTAGATCATATCGAACTAACATACCATGACATCATAATTTCTAAAATACTGGAAGTGCAATTAATCTGCTTTTAAAATATTTTATTATTACAAGAATGGCAATGACACAGGAGTGAACGATTATCATATTATTCATATAAATCATCTTACGTATTTTATATTGTCATTGGTCAATATGTATCTGTCTTTAGCTTCAATTGACTTACTCTAATATGATGAACAATGTTTATTACTAAATTGCTGTGCTTAAAGGATTTTAAAGTAAGATATATTGTATTAAGGAACTAGGTTATGGATAAAATAGTATCTAGTGTGGGGACGAAACATGATGGGGACGAAACAGCAAGGGGACGAAATGGCAGGGGGGTGAAACAATTTTGACGAAAAAATCATTTGTTGTCACTTTTTGTCCTTCAAAACAGATGCAAGCATTACAACGGCGGGATCTAATTTGAAAAGAAGATGATTTTGGAAACTTGCCCCAATGGATCCCCATCCTACATCTGGGAGATTAACCACTGTACATATGTGTTTGCATGGAAGCTTGTTGATCTTGTAATAAAAGCACTGGCAACTTGCAAGCTGCTTTTCTGAGCCAAGCCAAATTTGGTATACAGCAGATATGATCTTTTCATAATATGTTCAACCACACCTTTTGGCTGATTATGTAGGAAGTTGGGAGCCTTGTCATTATATTTTCTGTGCATTTCAGATGATCTTATATTAAGCCCCAGAGGAGGTTGGAAGCCCTTCCCGGCATGCATTGTAACTCATTAATATTATCGATTTCCCGGGACGCGCCGTCATTGTTCGACTGGCTCTCGTTGTGTTCACTACTCAATTTATAAGGAGCGGTATTCAAAAGTACAAATTGAAAATTGTAAATCATGGCGAATTTTCGTACTGTTCGTGGCAACAAAGCTACTGATTTGGATGGACGTGACAATCTTTATGTACATTGTGTGTCGAAAGAGCGACTGGAGCTGCTTCGTGTAGGGATGTCACTTCTACTGTAAGAAGTTTTATAGATAACGACAATGGTGTAAAAGTTGAAGATATATGTTCGCCAAATGCGATAGTCCTTCATTGATAGAAATCTATTCTAGTTGTGACAAGGTACGATTGTTTTATAATTTAATTGGTGGGAAAATGGGCCATTTATACTCGGAAATCATACAAGTATTTGACTTTATATCAAATGAGTCAAATCTATTTTAATTAATATAAAAGCAGGGAGGAGGGGCAAAGGGGGCAGAAGTGCACTTTGAGTTATAGAAATTCTGCCTGCTAAATCTTATTTCCAGTTTTGGCAAAGTCATGAGGTGTGAACTTGAATGTGACCTGATTAAGTGTGTTTGTGCATTTGTAGTTCCTTGAGTAGACTTTATTGCCAGAACACAGAACATCTATCGTCAATGGAACATGCACAATCAGGCTTTCATTGGCAAGTCAACACATAATTGTACATGCACAATCAGGCTTTCAATGGAACATGTACAATCAGGCTTTCATTGGCAAGTCAACACACAAAAGGTGCCCTTGCCTTTTTATTGTTCCTACGTCCCTTTATAAATGCATCAAATCTTTTTTACCTGTAGTACTTATGTTGTGTTCTGTTGTGGGAGTTTAACATTATTCCATCACCAACTTCTGTAACAATCCGACCACCTAAGCTGGATATTTTAGAGGATATACTGAATGACCTACCACTGGTGAATTTAGATGAGCCATTGTTATGCAATTACATTAAGCAGCCATTAAATCCTATGTGTTTAGTTAAAATTCATGGTGAAGAGATGCCTGGTGATGTTGAAAGTATTGGTGCAGAAGGTGGAGTTCCAGACATGGACAAGATTGATGAAATTCAGCAGTTGACCCGATTGTTGGGTGTGGAACAGGCTACTGGTGATGCTAAATACATGAATGATTTAAGCTCTGATTAGGAGAATGATGGAGACAAGGATTCTGAAGGACAAGGATTGTGGAGGAGACACATTGTATCCTGAGAATTAAGACAAGGATTGTGGAGGACCAACTTGTGATAATCATGTGTAGATGATAAAAAATCTCAAGTTGAAATTTAAAGTAGAGCATGAGCAAGACATTTTTAGTTGAGATTTTCATATAAATTTATTCCTATTAAAACACTATTATTTCAGGTAAATATTTGATATTAGTATTTTTGCACAAGTGAACATAACAAATCCTACAAGGTGATTGGTCAAATTTGATGTATTAATCTGTTATATTCACCTACAGGAACCTACAGGTGAATAACAAAATCGAAATTTTCAAAATGGCAACTAGCCGTTTTGTTGAAGTTAGTAATAAAGAAATAAGTGAAATTAAAATGAATTCAGACCAGAAAAATACAAAAAAACTTGTGCAAAAATACTAAAACAATTATTCGCCTCAGGCTCTACAGTGATTATTGGGGAATATTCACCTTGACTTCACCTCGGCGAATATTCCCCGATAATCACCTCAAAAAATTGTTAAATATAATTTTACTATTCCTTTTTCAAATAAATAAATGTTTTCAGACTCAATTTGCTGTGTGTGTTTACTGCAGTTATCAAATCTCTACCTTATCTTATAGTCTACCTTGTGCATGTGTTCTTAACACTGTTTTAACTGCAGTTGTATATTTAGCACAGATGGATCACTGCATGATCTAAAGATGGATCCAGTATGATGTGGTAGGGAGGGTGCTCTGCCAGCTCTGGTGCCGAGTTGTGTCAGTCATGTGCGCTGCCCATCAACTTACTTGACTGCAGCAAAGTCTTGCTTGACTACTGTATTGTAATTGTTAACAAACAGTTTACTTATCATCATGTTATTACTCAAATTACTCATTTTGTCTAATATTTTTTGCTTTATCATGAAAATAGCCCCCCCCCCTGCATACCCTCTGGCCAGGGCTAGGTTGGGGGGGGGGGCGGTGCACACACCCCAGTAAATCCATCCCTGATATTTGATGGTCATAATGTAGTGGTCATACACAAATGATGTTAATAAAATGCTTTATTCAAAGTTACAATATATAAAGTAAATACTTAAGATTTGTTGCAACATTTTCATGTCACCAATACACCAATATTTACATGTGTGCATACTAAAATATGTATCTGAGGCTGGTATGGGCAAATTTATATAACAGGTTGCTCTTATTATTCTGGTTCAATAGTTTTATTGCTTGAATCAGTTGAATGGATCATGAGCACAACTTGGCTGGATTAGATGTTATACCATTTGCCAAAGCAAGATGTAGGAACAGTTTGTTGAATAACAGTTCTAAATCAGCTTTAAATTCATAAGTTGATCTTTTCCCATCTTAGGATCAACAATATAAACAACATTGCCATCATTGTCAGATTCCATTTTCACAAAATATATTCGAATTCTATAAAAATAATGGTAAAATACAGTGTATTTAACTTAAATGCAGCAGTTACACTCAAGAACGATCGAAATATATGCCCATGCTTCTAAATAAAACAAAAATAATAACGACTCGTACAGTAATTTTCCTCGCGCCATAATTCCCATGCAGTCGACTATTCCCGCGATGGGCGACATAGTATACCGAAAATGCCCCATTTTCAAACCGCGGTTACTCGTCAGTTTGATGGGGACAATTCATTTTTTAAACTTCTCATAGAAAGAACAACTCTTCCTGAATACGATGGTGTGTCTTTTATTTAATTTACTCATTTATAAACCCAATTGTCCCCAGCGGTTTTGAAAGCCACTTTTGACACTTGTGCATTGACCCGGAAAACAGGTCAATACAAATTGCGATTAACATATAACTAAACGTTGTTAAAACACCAAATGAAGCAAAAATCGTTAATTTGACTCGTATTTAAAACAATTATAAAAACTTAACTTCAAAAACACGAACTTTTCGTGGCGAAATATCGAAATAAATATCCACAACTTTTCCAACTAACATTGTGAAAAATCATGATTGTGAATATTAATGAGTTGCAATGCATGCTGGGAAGAGCTTCCACCCTCCTCTGATTAAGCCCTTTGTACCTGTCATAGAAAAGTTTTGATTTGTAATTTAACAAAATTTATTTACTGCTATAGATGTGATCTGTTGTAAACATTTTGCCAAATGCTGGTTCTGGTGTGGAATTTAAATATGTTTAGTGAATTTCAACATGAGCCAGTATCTTATAGCTATCAGGAAGGAATTGCATGAGCAGCTTGTGAACAAGTTCGGTAATGGTGCTGTTTCTTTTATTCTCCAGATAAGATGACTTGAGCCAACAATTCTGTCTTTCAATACTGTTATTAGTATATATGGGAACTTGCAAGGATGTGTCACAGTAAAATCTAACCCATCTTTATATACTAAGAAAAACAAATTGGTTGGTGTACAGATATAGTCAAAACCTAAGGGTTGAGCTGTTAATGCGAATGTTAGATTTCTGATACACAGCTCTGAAATGACATAGCTAGTATAACACGATTTTACTTAGACTCGGTTCTTTTTTCCCAAATTTTTTTAGCAGATTGCCCTTGATTTCTAATTGTGTTTCCCCATGTATATGCCTACATGTCCGTAACATACAATACAATATACATTAGTGCAGATTACAGTATATATAACTGAATGTGTGTTTGCCAGAACTCCGTAAAATACTGCTGTAAACATAATTGTTTCCAAATTTCACTTTCCTTACAGGTTTTAATATTCATACCAAGCATGTGCTTGTTTGCACTGGTTGCTATACTTCACAAGTAGACAAGTATTTCCTTCTTACAGCTTGACAGACCATACTCTTTGATAACCATTCATTCCAAGCCTTCTCTTGATGAAAGTCGTATAGATTGGTTTTGCAGTCTGGAAATGGAATATGGTAAATGATGCTTGCAATTATATATAAGTGAAAATCTTATCACACAGTAATACATGTTAGGCATATTTGGGCAATATCCACACAGCGTGTGTACGCATATGCAAACATTGCTAAATGGTTTAGGACTATGGTTGGAGATGATATTTTAGGGTTAATTTGTTATTGATTTATACCTAACCACAAACAGTTACGGAAAATGCAACTATAGACTCTCTGTAATAGTAGCTCTAACCAAGCTACTATATTAGTTCTGTTGTTGAGTTCTACCTGCATGTTCATAAATATCGGGATTTTAGTCATTTGGCTCCGATAGTAGTGTGAATTTCTACAGAACCCTTCACAACGCAAGTCTTATCAAGTGAGATGCCCCAAACCCTGAGATTTACCTATCCCTATAGCCCCAACGTTAACCCAAACATGGTGTTGTTAAACATTCTCAAGTAAGGTGTTTGAAGGCAATACAACTAAAACAATAAACATAATTGGCAGTGTTATTTTTATTGCACTTATCTCAGCCATTGCAAAATCTACCAAGAAGTTCCTAGGTTTCCATCCTGGATTAAAAGATTTTATCTTCTCCAATGCTTCCTCCAATGAATTTGCATCCTGATTTTCTGGCATGAATACTGCCACCACTATGTAGCCAACATTTACCTGGACACAGACAAAAAACAGTGGAACTGCACACCTGTGTAATGATTTTGGGTATGACGGGATGGAGATGGTGGTTGATCACCTCGAAACAATTCATTTTGAACATAATCTTTAAGATGTCGCTGGACTTCAGACACTGTTTGATCTTCTTAATTATGCAATCATCAATTGGTTCACAAAGATTAGCACTCTAAATGTGAGGTTGTTCAGTAGTCCAATTATAATATTTTAAAACATTTTTTAGTTTGTATAGTCATAGAAGTTGTGTCAAATGATTTTACTGTCTAGAGGCTTGATAATGAATGTTGAAAGGACACATTTAAAGCGTACAAAACGCTTGGTTAAATGTGTCTTGTATGTTACCAGCTTCTGATGTTGTTTCAACACACTCATTTGTACACAAGACTCCCTAATTGGTAAGGGAAATTGTTTGGCCTTTATACAAAATAAGATCCTCAAAGAGGGTGCATTGTAGCTTAATGGGTTGAAGTGGTTTTGTCATGTCAAGTTTTGGCTTCAAAATTTAGTAAGCAATTCAGCCAATTAGAATGCAGTATTTGCAATATTATATATGAAATTATATTAAGTAAAAATATTAATCTAATGAAATTTGTAATACACAATATAATACAAATTCTCCCCCAATAGCATGGTACTGATGGCTGTTCCTGCCTGGTAATTTCAGAGCAAATTGTTCAACAATAGTTTGGACTTTTCCAAGTAGTAATATAAAGGCCGTTCAACCCCCTTTTTTGAGGAGTGAGTGAGGGCAAGGTGAGGGTGAGTGTGGTGGTGTGAGGAGGTCTGAGGGTGCGCTATTTAATTAACATACATCATAATTATATGCATTGACATCATGCCGGCCAAGATTGGACGAGATTGTGCGAAACTTGCTGACTAGGCATTTTTTAGCATCCCTTAGTATGATACAATAGTGGGATTAGGATTGGCTTACTATGATTGTCTTAAAAGTCTTGACTATAGTCTTAATAGTCATGGCTATAGTCTTAATAGTCATGTTTATGGTCTTACTAGTCATGACACTAGTCTTCACCACAGTCTTCATAGTTGTGACAATAACCAACAGGATAAGTATACCTTTTCACCCTTGCTTTAAATCATTTTACTTTCACTCTTGAGAAGTAAACATGCCTTATGAATGCGACATCCGCGGTAAAGATATGATGTAAATGAAAATAACAATGCAGAAAATGGGAGTTCATCATCTGAAGGTTGTCCATGCATATGGAACTCGTAATCTTGGGTGACAAATACTTACGGTTAACAGAGTTACAGTCATGCAGCATCCTTTTATGTGTATCATTGCAAGATGTAGACAAAGTGGCAAAACTTTATGGGTGAAATCTCCCTTGGAGAATGCTCAATTGGTGTTATGGTCAATGGCAACTGTACTATTTTGATATAATGAGGATGATGCCTGGAATCAAGTTTAATCAAGGCATTCCCGACAATATCGACAACACAGATTACTTGGACGTATCTCAGTGGAATTTGATCAATCTCATGGCACAATCTAGCAAGGATAAGCGTATTGCTTATCTTTTTATGAAAGAAAGTCATCATCGAAATTTGTCTATCATCTGTATTGTCCAAAATATATTTCATCAAGGCAAAGAAATGAACAATATCAGCCTTAATGCCCATTATATTGTGTTGTTCAAGTCACCAAGAGCTAAACAGCAAATTTCTATGCTTGCCAGACAAGTAAATCCCGACAAAGTAGAAGAATTTATGAGGAGTTATGAAGATGCTACGAGCCAACCTCATGGGTATTTGATGTTGGATTTAAGCCAACGACGAGTGACCAAGATCGACAAATATACTTCCCAGGCGAGATTGCAAAGTTTATACAAAAACAGTTGTATCAACAACCACTGCTTGTAAATGCCATGTATGATGCTGAGCAGCCAATGAAAGAAATCATGGAAGCACCACAGCTTAGCACCGTGGAAAAAAGCAAATTATATTCTGATCAGCTAAACCGGTTTTTGACATTCAAAAATAAGATGGATCATTCTTCTCCTGGAATTTCTGAAACCTCTGCTGAATGTATGCCACAACCCAATGAACCTGTTGAGATAGCACCACCAGCGCCTGCTACTCCTAAACCTAATTTCCTTACGCCACCACCAACAGAAGAGGAACGAAAGTGACTCCGGAAGTGAGAGAGGATTATGAACATTTTATATTGAGCGACAGACCAAAATATATTCCAATGAAACCTGAGCAAGTAGGAAAGTTATCCCCAGAAGATAGATAAGAATATTAGAACTCGTTAAAAATAACAAAACACATAGACCGTACTAAATTTTGTAGAATCGCCCGCCACGCGATTTGTCTAACCAGCCCGAATAAATATTTTACAAATATTTTGTACGAATAATAATATTAATAATATTTGTAATAATAATAATAATATTTGTACAAATATTTTGTATGTTAATATATGCATGCACCCAAGCATCGCTAATTAATCACTGGCAACACACAGCAACGTATATATTTCCAAATTAATGAATATGTCCAACTCAAATTGACTGAAGTACCAGATGACCTAGTCTCCTATGCAGACCTACTTTAGCGGGTTTGGGCCCGCCACATACTAGGCCATCACATAAGGCTAAAAATATGCCTAGAAAGTGACTTTCGTTGCACACATCGGGAGGCTAATGATTTCTTTCATAAAGTAGTAGAGTACCATGCCAAATGAAATAATAAAAAAAAGCCCCCGGTCGTAAATGTGCACAACAACGAGAAATCGACTATATTCTGGTGATGACATCATATATAGTTCCAAAAGGTAAAAATGTTCGAATTTTGAAAAATGTTTATTGCCATCAGATTGAGGTGCATAATTGGACAAAAAAACTATACTACACTGAAAACGTTCAGTCGTTCGTTAGCGAGATATTACGTTCCAAAGTTTTTTAAAAATGCTGAGTCAGCATTTTTGTTTCTCCAGTAAAGCTTATATTGACAGACTGTATGCAGGGAAAGGGCTTATTTTGCACTGGTACCTTAAATTGTGCACCACAGTGTGTGAATTAAAGTGGTGATGCAAGTCAGAAAACTAAAATGCGACTAAAACATTCAAATTGTTTACCCGTCATCTAAAGCCTTCGGAAGAAACCTAGAAGATGAAATCTGTTGCACATGTCACCAGACTAACTAATTTCACCATGATCAGACAGTTCTTTTGGAATAGTTCTGATATTACATGGCCAAATTTTACCAATGAATGCTGCACACAAGCAAGCCATGACTTATTATTACTCAACAGGCACATTACTGAACAGGCAATAACACTGAACATCGAAAATCTGCTATTAATTCCACTCTGTAGAATAACTTCTTTACAAGAAATTCATTTAGTAAAGTTATTCATTCAGCTACAGGCAGCCAAGGGGCCAGAAGCCACTTCACAGTGGCTAGCTTTTTCTTAAGCAATATAGAAGCATGATACAGAATTTGTAGTTCGATCATTCAATATGGACTGTGTAGCGCTGTGATTATCATCATATCCCATGTTGTACAAAACCATTGAAGTTGTTTCACATGTCTTATCCTGTCCATACAAATAGTTATTATGGCACTTAACCTCAATGGCAACACGATCTTTTCCACAATTTTTAATAAGATCCTGTAGTTGTCCTTTTTCTTTGTGCCAGCTTTGCGCAATAGACCTGCATCTGAAGTCTCACACGCAACAAAGGTTATTCTTCACGGGTAATAATTTTGGAATAAAGATTATTCAGATGATTATTTTGCTACGTGATCGCTGTACCATTTACTAGCAACTGTATATTGATTTCATTTAATGATAAATATACCATATAATTACAATGTAAGACATACCATGACAAACAAATCGGATTGTTTCTTGCATATTATGCACATACTGGGGGCAAAACATTTGGTGATCTACCCCTCATGTCACTATTTTGGGGACCATCATTGTCAAGTGATGAGTGTAAAAGCTTCTTTGGTGGAACAGTCTGCAACTTCACAGCCAATTAAGATTTCACTGCCTCATGTTCTCTTTTCCTCCACTTTTTGCAACTTGTTTTAATCACAAAGTCTTTTATAGCAGTTCTCATGGTAATACCAGTCGAGTTCCCAGTGCCTCCTGAGGCCCCCATTTAATTTTTTAAGTGGGGCCTTATTTTTTCAAACTTAAGTTGAGGGTGGGAAAGAAAAAAAATTTTCAAACCATATTCCTTAGAAATAACAAATTTTTCCCTGTGTATGTCTACTATAAAGGGGGTCCGAATTTCACAATTTCACCAATTCCTGCTTTTAGGGGCCACCTGTTGCAAATTTTCTGACTCTACAACTGAGGCTCAGGCCAATTTTCCCAATGTACTAGCAAAATGTTTATGGTCATTTTTTGTCGGGGGGGGTCATGGTAGCCGCTTCTGGGCAACCAAACACCCTTCGAGTTCCCCAGAACAGTTAGAGCGTGAAAAATGCCTTTCTACATTGGGCTATCTATTTAATATCCACATCCCCCTCCTATCGATAAGGTCAGTAAAAGTTTAACTCCCAAGAAAAAAAAGATCAAAGTGCTGACAGCCTGACACAAAAACCCGTCTGATATTTGTAAATTTTCCCTTACCCCTCAGAACAATAAAAAACATCAAAGTATGCCGACAGTCTTAACCACACAGAAATGACTTTGAGATCGCCCTTCAGAAAAATTCATGCGAAGAGGACGGGGGGGGGGGGCCGGGACATTAAAGATGCGGTACAGTCCGATCTGTGCATGTGCACAAAGGAGCCCTCTTTTTATTATACAAACAGTAAAAGCGTAATTGTTGTGTCTTGATAATTTATTATACTCTAGAATCATGAAAATATAAATAGTTGTCGAATGAAATTTAATGTTTTGGATACCAACATGTAAACAAAGCCTTTGTTTACATACAGACTGTACCGCACTTTAAACTTAATGTACACCCTGCCCCTATGGACGAGTTCAATAAAATTTTAACCCCTATAAAGGGTGAAAAAAACAAAAAACAAAAAAAAAACACAAAGATCAAAGTATGCCGATGCACACAAGGGGGTATAATTAAGTGTTTCAGCCGCCATATTGCTTTTATGTGTGCATGGCAGCTATGTTGCCATGGAAACACACGTGATTTCAAGATAGCGTAAACAAAACATTGATCGAATATTATCAAAGTTTCAAGTCTATTTTCTACCTATTGTGCACACTAGTGAACGGGGGCTTTGTATTTATTTTTACTTGAGTAGCGTGAGGGTTTCGAACTTCATCTTTGATGCAGATAGAGTAGATGAGTAGACGTATTACACGTATAGATTTCTTTAATTCGGTGTTCAAATATAGCAACAATCAATAGACAATCAAACGAGTTCGAACTATAAGGAAAAATAGTGACTAAACTAAATACCATATGCAATAGTTATACTAATATACTAAATCAACTTGAATATGCTAAATTACTGTCTAAATATAATATGCGCATGCTTTCTAAACTAATTAAACAAACAAATAAATATATAAATCCTACTTTGGTGTCCTCTTGTTCCTCAAGTAGCGTCCAGTATCTTTTCTTCAGGAATCGTTTTCTTAGTTTTAGCATGAATAAATTGATCCTTACTGATCGGTCGACTGTTCAATTTGATCTATCACGCGAGCCCCCTATGCATGTGACGTAACAAATACATGCCCAGAGGCTTGAATGACGTTTCAAACTAACAACAAGGAGACTAATATGCATTGTGTTATGGCGGAATTTTTTAG
>CACRXK020009273.1:0-19415 GCA_902702795.2 Paramuricea clavata
TATCATTTTCCCAGGTTTATAATCATAATTGTCTTCGCTTCAACAACTTGTTTATTTTAATTTAATGCTAACATGGCAGGAATGCAACTAGTTTTCGAGATCCCATGTTAGATCTCATATCCTTACAATAATCTACTTAAAGCTTGTCGCTAAAAGTGTGAAAGTGGATAAAACTATTAGACTACTGGACACGATTACTATTTCTTGCCAGATATTTGAATCTGGAAAATATTCCATTACCTCATAACAATTAAAACAAGCAACCGGGAGATAATACCTTAATACCGGGGGACAAAGGTCAAAAGCAGGAGTCTCCCGGCAGCACCTGGAGAGTTGACAGGTCTGTGTAGCCTGGTAATCTCGGCTGCCAAGCCAAAATCCAACCATGATCAGCCCCCCCCCCCGACAACCCCAGGACATTTGACTTAAGATTACCTCCGTATAGGTGGGAATTTGATGGCCCAGTCAGGCATTTGACCACTTGACAACAACTTGCTCAGCAGTTGTCCCTAAAAATATGTGTACACTCTATCCCTAACCTTAAACCTAACCCTAACCTAACCCCTAATACCTAACCCCTAATACCTAACCCCTCATACCTAACCCTAACTTATATTGGTGCGCGAAACATGGAACGATAACCGAGCATTTGACCAGTTATTTTTACAAAAGTCAAATTCTCCGGGGGTTGCCAGTTGATATTTATAAATTTTAAATTAACCAGTCAGCACAGTATACTGCATATTGACCAGAATTCATGACGCTCAAAACTGGCCGACCTGGTCGTCTGCCATTTAGTGTTTATATTTATAAAATTGAAAAAAAGTACAATGCAAATAATGACATTTCTAGGTGAATTTTTAGAGGTATGCACCAAATATTCATCGATTGTAAAAGTATTTATACTTAGTTAAAACCATGAGATAGAGCTAGTATACTGTATTTATTAATTACTACCTTAAAAAATGAGCAGAAACTCGACGTTTCGAGCGAAGGGCCTTCGCTCGAAACGTCGAGTTTCTGCTTATTTTTTAAGGTAGTAATATAACCACTCAGCACAGCATTTTCACATTGGTACTACCTACACTGGTACAGACAGTTTAAGTATATTTATTAATATGCAGGTTTTAAAAACTTATATTTTACGACAAAACAAGTTCCAGTAACTCTTTCATTATTTACCGAAGGTATTCTTTGCCTCTTTCTGTCTTCAAAGTTTCAACTGACTTGATTTTCACAAGGTTTTCTTCACGAATTTATTCCCGTTTTGTTTGTTTTGAAATTGTTTGCCTGCGAGTGTAATCCTGCCTGATAATTGGCCGTGTGAAATTAACGAAATGACGAAAGTACTGGGACCGATCTGCTTCAAGGTATCTGAAATAGCCTTGACCCGTGTTAAGAGGCAATTTTCTTCAATGTCACGTATAATTGCGATGCAAAGTGTTCAAAACCTAAAATCGTTTTGGCGTTCCTTTCAAAATTACTTTGTTTTAGCTTTATGTTGTATTTTACACAGTCTTTTTAAATATATCTGGCGTTTGAGAAACATAAAATAATAGTAAAAAATTGTCAATTTAAAAACAATTACCATTGATGCTGTAAAATGACGCCATATTTATACAGCAAATGAGCAAAACTTACTGAACGTCAGACATCATTTCCTCTTTGGCGTACCAACTAAAATCTCTTCATTGTAGGATAAATTTACAGATAAGGCATCAAACATACTTTTTAAGTTTGTTTGCCGCTTGAGAAACGTATTAAAAATGTAAAAAATTGAATATAGTAACGACCAGGTGGAAAAGCATATTCATTAGTTTTGAGCGCGTATTACATACAAAAGATTCTCCTCTCAAACAACAAGAAATAGCCCAGTGTGTGCCTAAGCTTTCGTTAGTAGGGATGCAACTACCTGAAAATATATAAGGAGAGTTTCGACGTTTCGAGTGAAGGTCGAAGGCCCTTCGTCTGGAGTTACTAGCACGGGTAAGGAAAATTTCCTAAGCTTTTATACTAACAAGAATATAAAAGCGATCACGTAACAAAAAATAAACCAATCAGATGGATTTAGTCAAAAACAAAGAATAAAGAAAAAATGTTACACCCATTTTCAAAATTACGCGACCTCCCTGAAAAATACTCTTACTTCAAATGTCAGTTTTATGTCACAAAAACTGCTAAAAATAGCAAACGTAAACAAACTGTCAAAAGACATTTTAAACCGTATTTAACACCAAAACTGAACAAAAATGAGTTAGATAACTTAGATATACAAACTAAAGCACAATACAAACCATCACAACAGAAATATGTGTCGTGAATAACTTTTAAAGTTTGAAAAATAACAATTTATCCTGGAATTTAGCTGTCAGTATAAAACACGCGCGCTGATTATAACGGCGATGTTATGATTTTGTTTGTGCTTAAATTTTGCAATAATTCTCACTAAAATATCTTGAAAATCATTGTAAGCCTGTTTATATAAAGCATACAAAGCATATACATCGACAAGGAACCGCAAAACTCAAAGTTTGAACTTCGTGACCGAATGACATAAAACTGACATGTCAACTCTAGCATTTTCGTCCTTGGTCGCGTAATTTTGAAAACGGGTGTAATCACATTAGGGACCGGTCATAAAGTAACTGCTAGGGTGGGCCGGAGTGATTTGGGATGGGCCATGGAAAATCTTTGGGCAGTTTCGATGGGCCACCAAATATTTTGTATGTCTACGGTTGGGCCACCAAACAAAAACCCATGTCTACTTTCATCCAGGGGCGTAGGAAGCCATGGGGCCTCAGCGCCAACCATGGTTGGCGCCTTATGGGAGTCGGGCCCCCTAACTTTTGCAAGCTTCCCTGCTTTCATCACTTATTATGATAAATATAATAGCAAATAAGATTTTAAAATCAAACATAATACAAATCTAACAGGCTGTACACTGCACATAGGGCAGCAGGGGCAACTGCCCCCCCCCCCACGCCCTAAAATTTAACTAATTTTATTATATGATTACGCTTGTAACAGATAATTATGCAGTCAGGAAATAAAAATTTCATGCAAACAATATTCAAAGTGTCTATACAGCCGGCTATTTAGTAAAATGTCACTTGTCAATCCATACTCATCGAATTTTAAAAATTTTGTTGTGATCATATGAAGCAAAAGTTCTCTCACTTGTTGTTTACACTTGCCAATGTTAACTGTTGAGTAACATACACACTATTTGAGGAACATGCATTACTGTAGCAAAGAGTCAATCATATATCGAAGACCATGCACTGAATAGTAGAGAATGTTTTGAAGGTCATGAGTGAAGTATATAATTCAATTCCAACCCTGTGCACAGTTAATGATATAGATCGTGACTAAAACAACACACGAGTACATACGAGTACATACGAGTAACACACGAGTACATACGAGTACATACGAGTAACATACGAGTACATACGAGTAACACACGAGCACATACGAGTAAAACACAAGTACATACGAGTACATACGAGCAGAATACGAGTAAAATACGACTAGTAAACTTGTTTTTAGTGTTTGTAGGTTGAATACAGGCAAAAAGATCGTCTTCTCTGTCGAAAAACGTGAAATAGACTGAAACCGGCTATCTTTAAAACCCGGAACGGGGAATGGGAGAACGGGAAGTGGGGGAACGGGGAATGGGGAACGGGGGGAATGGTGGGGCGAGTGGGGGGGAGGAAATAGGAGACGGGGGGCGGGGGAGGTCTGCCAGATTATAAACCACAACTTTGTAGTTTGTACAACATCTACTTTTAGGTATTCTACCTAGATAGTTAGATACATGACACAAACCTTCACATATTTCACGGTATGGTTTGCTTTCAAAACCCCGTGAGCATGCACAAAACCTAACTGCATCTATACTTAAGGAGGCTCCCTACAGTTCCGTGCGGGATGTTCGCGGGACAAGTACGTGAACTATCCCACGCAACTGCATGATCAAAACAAAACAAAAATTGACCATGCTTTTTTTAAAAATAAAGCTATTTCTGAAAGGTTTCTAATGGAAAAAAAGCGTTGAATAATACTTCGTTTTGAGTGCCAAATCACTTGCGAGTCTATACAGCAATTCTACATATGATACGAATATCACTAGACCAAAAATAGCTACGAAACAATATTTTAAAATTTTTTTATACACTGTCAACTGACTCAACTGTAAAACGTTTGCAAAATTGCATACAAACGTTTAAAAAGTTGTTTACTTCTCAAGAAAACGTTCACGTTTTTAGTCGTGTTTCTACAAGATTAAAGTGATTATATGTAAACAGAAAAATATTTCAGTTTCATAGCCTAATTGTTCATTTTTAGCAAAAAGTACAAAACCAAACATGAAACAAAAACACGTCCACCTGTTAATAGGCTGTTACAGCTCATAGATTGAGTAAACGGCAGGATTCAATTAACTTCAACCTTGTTTTCATCGATTTAATCCTTCACAATAATCCTTGGCTGTCCATAGCACTCAAATAAATCGAAAAGTTGACAAAAACAAAACAGTAAAAACAACATTGCGGTTCGATTTTGCTGAATGAAAACTCGTTCTGCGCCCGCGTACAATCTTTTACTAGTCAGCGACGCTTTTCAATAGGGGAATTTCTCGAGTTACACGAGGCTATTTTCTAACTTTATTTGCATTTTACTCATTAGTTTCATCGGTGACCTATCTTCAAATTTTGACCACAAATTTATTTTGCGGTAAATTTTATAAATTTCAAATTTTAAAAAAATCTGTAGTGTGGAAATTTCGCAATAAATTTTTCGCTTTTAAAAAAATCACACACTGCAGAATTTTTTTAAACTTTCACCACAGTTGCAGAGCATCATTCCTTATTGATATATGAAATAAAACCGACATCATTTTTGAGATACTGTAGCGGCACATTTATGGGTTAAATTGGAAGGCTTTATGCTGTCGTCATGTTGCCATGGGAACATTGACATCGTCGAAATTTAGTTCGAAATATTCCTTAGGTGACCAATATTGCCACCAAGTCGAAAAGAATTCGCGTTCTGCACGAATAAGCCTGTTTTACGGAATTATTGCTTAAACAAGAATAACTGTAGGGAGCCACCTTAAATAGATTAATCCACCATGATGATCTACTTTTTTTAAAACAAGACCACCATGCTTCAATACGTTGGTTTCGCTTCGATTCACCATATCTATGAGCTTTCTCGCCTGCATACTCATCTGTAGCATCTACACGAAAATAGCACTGAGCTGCTGCAATGTTGCCATTTTCAGTGCCGCAGTCACTCTGTACTATGAGAGGACACCCTTCGTTTTCGTCAACACAATCTAAGTAGAAACGCAGTACTACAGATGGATCGTTATTTGATCTTGAAACATTCAACCACAAAACCTTGCGGCTGAATCCATCCACACACCCATGTATTGGGAATCCAAAATCTTTCAACTTGTCAAACTCACATATGTCATCGATATGCCAGGTATGGTTAGGGCCCAAGCTCCAGTAACTCCTGCGTCTTAACCTTCTTCTTTTCCGCAATTCACAACCATCTGGATCAATTTCCTTCATTAGCCTTTGTACAAGGTCTCTGGGTGCTGTTAACCCATGCCCCATTCTGAGAGAATGCCACATAGATCTGTATCCAAATAAACACCCAGGGCCATCCATTTCTTTTCTTATGGCTTCTCTAATCTGGTCAACATCAATAGCGTCCCTACTTCTTGCTAGATTAAATGATTGCAACCGACGTTTAAGAGTAGATAATGACATGTTTATATTATGATATTTGGACATTAATTGCAGTATGCATGAGTAGGTGAAGCCACAATAGAAATACATTTCAATAATTTCTCTTTCAGTCATTTCTCCCTCTTGAGTTACGCTTCTTCCACATTCAGGACAAAAGTTAAAGAAATCTTCGAGAGCTTCTCCACATTGAATGCACTGGCCGTTGTCAGCCATGTTTACGCTTATTTCATGCGGTCGCGAAAAAAGGCGGGAAATAATGAATTTAATGAGTATTGAGACCGTGATCGGTCAGCGGTTTCTTTGTGGCGTGAATCCGTGAAATTGTGGCGTGAATCGTGAAATTGTGGCGTGAATCCGTGAAATTGTGGCGTGAATCGTGAAATTGTGGTGTGAATCGTGAAATTGTGGTGTGAATCCGTGAAATTGTGGCGTGAATCGCGGATTTGTTGGCGTGTTTCGTGTTATTGTGGGGTGATTTCACTTTTTGTGCGTGAATGACCCTTATCGGCCACCGTAGATATCAGTAACTGTTGTGCATCTTTGCTATTTTTGATAGATTAGTTTAAAAAAAGCAGTATGCTTAACGTTATAGGTTAAATTAACAAACGCGCCGCATCTTTCGAAAGTGATAAAAAATAGCAAAGTTACACAACAATTACTGATATCTCATTATATATGTAATTGAGTAAATGGCGTCACATGGTTACAAACAAAATGAAATATCTCAAGAACTAAGCATGAGAACAAAAATATTCAAAACAAGTTACGATACAGTTTTAAGAGCAATTTCGTTTAAGAAAATAAAAATTTTGATGACAGGGCTACTTAAGCTTTAAACAACAGGGGCCGGTTGTATAAAAAAGTGATTAAAGTTAACTATGGTTAAGTGCAAACGTCATCCAACAAGAAGCGCCTATTTGAGAGTGAATCACTATTTAACTACAAAATAGTGATTAAAAAAGTGACTAAGGGTTTTATACAACCGGCCTCAGATGTGACATGTTTTCAATTCAAGAATAGAAATAGGTATGCTAAGCATAATTTGAATAGAAATAGGTATGCTAAGCATATATTTGTATACACCAGGAATCCAGGATGCACTATTTTGCTGTTACTGTAGTTTTTTCTTTCTATTTGTTACTCTTGTCATTGTAGGAATTGCAGCTGCTCTTGTCGCTTGCGTGGTTGTGGCTGCTTAATAAGCGGCTATAGCTGATTTCGAAGAGTGATCTACGATCTTGGACATAACTGGTGAGACTATTTTCCAATTCGCATATTTTTATAATAAACGCAATGTTGAATCATGTTACCCTTCTTAAGCCTCCGCTTCCCCAACTTAATGTTGAGCTTGTGTCATGGTATATTATCAAAAGTTGTTTCGGCGTTTCGGTTTCGGTTTTCGTCACAACATTGAACTGGGGGGGGGGGGGGGAGACAATGTTTGTTTTGTCAATATTCAATAACTTTGTAAAATTGGCTGGAATGGTCTCAAGGGTTTTGTCCAAGATTGTAGCTTGAGCTACGTTAAAAGGAACATTAATTTAAACTTGAAATGACATAAACGTATCAACAAGTATTCATCATGCAAATTACCCCTGGTACATGGCAATATCTATGCTTGAATAGGTGGTTCACCGGCGTCTATACGTTCTCACAAGCCTTGGACGTCTATACGCTCACACAAGCTTTGGACGAATATGACCGTGCAACAAATAATTTTAAATAGACAGCACCGACAAGTATGTTTTAATCTGTTCGCTTTATTAATCATATTCGTGTCTCTTTTTTTAATTACTGAAACTCTATAAATCTGTGGCTGCTCAGTAGTAATTGTATTTTTGTTTCAGATGGTGTAAAATTCCCCTTGGCTATCTGCGAATAGAATTTGCAGCTCTTCGACTTCACATGTTAAAAATATTCTTGACTGCTTTAATAGTTAAAAACATTGTAAAATTTACGTTTATTTTCATCTTACGCCAGCAAAAACTTATTCAGAAAGTTGAGTTTAATTTGCGCGATTCACCAAAATAAATGCTTGCTATATAATAAAAATAGATATCACATTCTTCACACTAGCACCTATATTTTGCCATATCACGTTATCAAGAAGCTTTGGTTTTATAGCTAAATTACCTGTACAGACTTGACCATCCCCAGTAAAACGACTGCGACATTGACATGTGTAAGAACCGACAGTGTTAACGCAATCTGCATTTTGGTCGCATGTGTAAGTTTGGGTGGAACATTCGTTGATGTCTAAAAGAGGATTTGGTAAAATAACACATATGACATAATTGGCATATCGAAATATATCTGAAATGCGCCTGAAATTACCTGCACATACGCGACCATCGCCACTATAACCATTTCGACATTGACAGGAGTATGAACTAAAAGTGTTAATACAATCAGCGTTTGGGTCGCATGAGTGCGTATTCTGAGCGCATTCATCATAATCTAAAAGTCGTTGATAACACTAGTTAGTACGTACTGTCCATGCTGCATATATTTGACATTACCCTATATATAGTCAGCAAAACGCTGAAGTTTGTTAAATTCATCCCCCAAACCAGGGTTCCGGCTATTTACACCCGAGTAAAGGAAAGCATTAACGAAGTCTAAAGTTCATCAATAATCGCGGGCGCATGGCTATGGTTCACCGTGCGTGGGTGGTCATCCTCACTGATCTCAAAATATAGCGGACTGTCGTGAATAGCGAACATTGATTGGTCGAATTTAAAATTTGCATTATAACGACTGCATGGCGACAGCGAAATAACAAACATTTCTTGCAAATAGATTTCATTTTTGCAAGATTTTGTAAATTTCAAAAAAAACTGAAAGATTTCTAAAAGAAGGGAGCAAAGACGCCGACGTTAATGAAGGTAGGTTTGTTTTAAATAATGATGTATTGTTTGCTTTATAATTGTTTGCTTTATAAAAACTGATCTTTGCGTATAATGAAAAAAGACAGCATATATATAATTTCAGTGTATTAATTTTTTATTGGTCGCACGTATTAGTTTGGGTGGAACATTCGTTGATGTCTAAAAGAGGACTTGGTAAAACATAACATATACCAGCTATGACATACTTGGCGTATCGAAATATATCAGAAATATATACCAGCTGTGACATAATTGGAGTATCGAAATATTAAGTATATCTGAAATGCGCCTGAAATTACCTGTACATACGCGACCATCGCCAGTATAACCATTTCGACATTGACAGGAGTATGAACCAACAGTGTTAATACAATCAGCGTTTGGGTCGCATGAGTACATATTCTGAGCGCATTCATGGCCATTCATCATAATCTGAAAGTTGACATAACACTAGTTAGCACGATCCATGCTGTATATATTTGACATTACCCTATAGAGTCAGCATGTTAAATTCATAAGTATAATTACGAAAAACAATAGTTCTAAACAGAATATATACAGAAATTAAATCGTTGTTTAAAAATACAGTTTCAAGGTTGCTGTGAAAGCCAAAACAAAACACAAAAGTAAAAATAGTGTAACTTGATAATCAATTGATATGTGTTTCTAAAAAATATTGTTTAAAATATATATATGGAGTTCAGCAATAATCATTTTAAACTTACACAATTATACTTTTCTTGATATTTTTTGTGTGTTTTTTTATATTTTGAATATTATATTCACCTCAGTACATCTCCCTAACAACTCCGGTGTTGGATCCGATTTTAAACCGGATTTCGTTGTACCTTCCGGCATCCACACGTACCTGATTTTTGATGTCATTGTACTTGGTCGTGGTTCCGAAAAGAGGCTTGGTTCCGTCGATCGGAAGGGAGGTGATGATGGACTTCCGTCTGGTCCGATGTTGTGCTCACGGTTCACGAGATCACAGCTGACCATGATGTACCGCAGACCATCGTGAATATCTACGGAACGGTCGCTGATGTGTAGGTGTATGTAGGACCGTTGGAGGATCGGTATCCCAAAATCACCGTGAGATTCCGAAGTCCCACCGTTTTTGTCCCGCTATTGAGGTCAATCTTTATCCTTCCATCTGGATATTCCTTGAACGTCAGTCCGTTCTCCTCCATCTTTTTCCGAAGCTGTTTAAACATCCATGGATGAAGTCCATCGTAACTTCCTTTCCATCTATGGAAATGTAGTCGTTGTAACCCGCGCGAACGTTTTTGTAATTCCAAAACACAGCGGCAGTTTTTACGAAAAGTTCGGATTCGTGAGTAAGGACCGAAGGATCCCGAAGATTTAGGGTAACCCCTCCGGTACCCGGACATTTTGCCGAAAGACACTTTGCCGAAAGACATTTTGCCGAAAGACATTTTGCCGAACGGACACTTTGCCGACGGACGTTTTGCCGAACGGACGTTTTGTCGAACGGACATTTTGCCGAACGGTTATTTTGCCTATCGGACAGTTTGCCGAAAAGACAACTTGCCGAAAATAGAGATGTTATTTCGTCAAAATGTTTGGGACTGTGACTCGTTTCTCAACAGTGTAATTATCAACCATTGAGTAAAATAACCATTATATGGTCATTAGGATTGCATAATGGTCATTAGCAGCGCATATAATGGTCGTTAGCGGTGCGTAACTATATTGACTATTGGTAGCTTGTTTGTGCAACGGATGATTCATTTGCTAGGAACGTGTTTTGACGTCAGGTCGTAAACAAACAATACTTTGGTGTGTATAAAGACACTGAACGACGTAAGCGAATTTCACTTCGAGAATCATGGAATACATTCACAGTTCTCGGGGAAATCGCATTCATGAATAGTACAGCACAGTATGAATGATTTTGAATGATGTTATTCTTTTATATATCATTAAATTTCGGTAAACTTAATTGAAAGAATATAAAACGAAACTATACTTCACTATCGACAATGACTTTAATTTAATTAATCACAGAAACTTTGACCGTATAAACGAACCGTTAAAGTTCAGAAGATATATCTATTTTCGGCAAGTTGCCCGTTCGCCAAACCGTCCGTTCGGCAAACTGTCCGTTCGGCAAAATGTCTGTTCGGCAAAACGTCCGTTAGGCAAAACGTCCGTCGGCAAAGTGTCCGTTCGGCAAAATGTCTTTCGGCAAACTGTCTTTCGGCAAAGTGTCTTTCGGCAAAATGTCCGGCCACCAACCCCTCCATCCTTGATGTAAGTCGTTATCTTCTTCATGTTTTATTTACCGATATTAAAATGAGTTTCCAATTGGATTTAGCTCTTCGAGAAATATATTTTAACGTAAACGGTGGGTACATGTCGATGGAAAAACTATACCAAAAGGCAAAGGAAGAAGGTGTACCGGGTGCAAGCAGGAAAAACGTCAGAGAATGGTTGCAAACGCAGAACACGTACATCATTCACAAACCATCCAGGAAGCATTACAAAACCCAAAGGACATATGTGGACGGACTGGCGCAACAAATCCAAATGGACCTTGTGGATATGAGCAAGTTCAGCTACAAGAATAAGGGAAATCGTTGGATTTTGACTGTCATAGAAGTTTTGAGTCGGTATGCTTTTGCCGTCTGGCGAAAAAATACCGAAAGTATGACGTAGGCCGTTGAAAAGGTACTTGCACAATTTAAGGAAAGGTTTGACAGATATCCAAAAGCAGCACAATTCGACGACGGAAAGGAATTCTACAATGTAGGAGTAAAGACTTTGTTAAAGGATCACGATGTCCATTACTTTTCCACGAGAACCTTCCGGAAAGCTGCACTCGTCGAGAGATTTAATAGGACTCTGCAAACAAGAATGTGGAAATATTTTACGTAAAACAGGACGAAAGTTTGGGTGGACGTTGTACCTGCCCTCGTCAAATCCTATAATAATTCCACGCACAGGACGATCGGGATGAAACCGATGGATGTGAACGAGGAGAACAAGGATGAAGTTTGGACAAGGGTTTATGGATATCCACTGGACAGTTTTCCAAAACCTAAGTTCAAAGTCGGTGATCATGTCAGGGTGGAGACGATTTCATCGATCACCTCAACCAAACTGTTGACGAACTATATGAAGCAAAAACCTCCAGCTTCCGTGACGAGAACAAAGACGACACATACAGAAGAAGGAAAGAGCAAATAAATAGACTGTACGTAATCGGAAAATTTAATGACATAAAGGGAGAGTTTGCCGGAAGATTGTTGAGAAGCGAATACCGAATAGATCCGACTGACGGACAAAATTCCAGGGAATTTATCTCTCGTTTGGATGTCACTAAACATAAGTTAACATTCGACGGAACCGTTATCGGATACATCGATACGAGTGGTGCGTTTAAAATGTCCTAAAATAATAAATCTGCCGGGTCCATGACACAATTCAGAAAGCTATATGAAAAAGCACTCATCCAACACAAGAAGAAAGTCCGAAGTGTGGTGGAAGAGGAGACCGGAGGAAGCATGCTAAATGAGAACGCGGAGGAAATCTACGAAGACGCCGAGGAGGAATTCCACCAGGACGTCGTCAACGCAAGCGATAACCTTGCGGAACAAGCGGAAAGATTGGAAAGTGAAGGAAAAATAACTGAACAGGAAAGGAGGGAATTTGCAGGAATAACTGCCCCTAAAGGACCGTCGAAGGGAAGGATTAAACACAAAGACATTATAATGGAGGAATGGAAAAGTAATCTCAAAAAAGAAACCGACGACGATAGACGACAGATCACACAGAGGGCGGTGGACGTTGCAGGACAGGCCATCGATGATGCAAGGCTGGAAATGGGGCAGGTGCCTAGTTCGGAAGAGGGAAAACACAGGTACAGGGAAATAGTAAGGGACAACATCCGAACCAAATTCGAGAGATTCCGCGTGTGGGCAAAACAAAACATGGGACCGTTAGCCGCCATTGCCGCCTCCATTGCCGGAATTACTACGACTGTGGTGGTGGCTGGAAAGAAGACAATCACGGGAGCAGCTAATGGACTTGGAGCTGCCGGAAAAGCGTTGGCAAAGTTCGCAAAAGCTGCACTGCCAATCCTGGTACCTATTCTAAATATGTTAAGTACGGTCCTAAGTTGGGGAGCCAAGGGTCTTGCCTTCCTCGCCCGGAATTTGTGGATTGTGGCGATCGTGATTGCCGGAGCTATATTCAGGTATTTGCAGAATAGACGTAAAATATAAATACCTTTTCGTCCTATAATAAAACATAATGAACCGAACGGTTGAACTTATGCCTGATTTCCGACGTATGAACAAGGCAGAAATCACCGGAGATAGGTGCCGACACGTCCTAACCTTCAACCCAAACTCTGCCAAACCTGGAGAAGAAATTTACGTTAATATTCCAAAGCTAAAAACCGACTCCGTTCTCGTACCGGACAGCATAGATTTGGTTTTTGACTTTAAGAACAGTAACACAAAATCCTGGTTCAGAAACAGCTTAGGAAAACTACTCCAAAGGAGATTGGAAATTCGTCTCGCAGGAGAAAAAGTCTATGATAACAGTGGAGAAAGTTTGCTGGAGGTCTATAAGGACCTATGGTTATACAGGAAACAGCGTGACGACATGGTGGAGGATGGTATTGCTAGCGAAGCCACGAGGAAGAAAGTATCCAAAGATGATGCTGCAAACGACGATGCGGATGCCGCCGCATTGTTCGGAGTATTCGGAACGAAACAAAGAATCCGAAACGGTAAAATCCTAAAAGATCACGGACTCTACGCTCCACACAATATGGCAAACGATCTACAGTATATCATAACCATACCAGCGGCAGATGAAATCATGAACGCACAGGGTGGGGAAAGTGTGGAAGGGTATACCCTGGAAAACATTGAGTTGGAGTACGAATCAATCGACAACATCGGATTGGCAAGAAAAGTGGAAAGTCAGTACAACGTCGGACGTAAGCTGTCTTTCGAACACGCCATCCTGATGAAAAAGACGGAATGGAGTAAGGACTCCACCATTATCAACGAAACGATGAACGTGCCACGCAGAAGCATGAAAGCCATCGTCATGTTGTTTACGAACAAGACAAAGACAGACAGTGAAGAATACGTTTACCTTAACATCGAAAAGGTTAGGGTAACCGTGGAAGGTGTGCCCAACGCAGTCTACAGTCAAGGTATTCCGAAAACAAGACTGTATGAAGAGGCAAGACAATTGTTTGCCACCGGTGAAATCAGTCATCAAACGCTAACCAACTTTTTCAAAGACAAAAAATTCGCGCTGGTCATCAATCTCAGAAGAGTAAACGGTGTCAGCACATTCGGAAACGGTGTCAGCACATTCGGAAACGGTATCAGCACATTCGGAAACGGTGCTAAAATTCAAAACACCCAGTCTGGAATACTGGTGGAAATCACGAAAAAAGCTATAACTGCGAACGTCGTATGTTCGTTCTTTCCGATGGTGTCATCGGAATTGAAAACGGACAACTCACCGGAGTACAGTATTAAAATAATACAAAAATATTTAGGGATCACAGTTATTCCAAACCTAGAAGGGTGTGGAAATTTCTTTTTGTTTCCGTACTTAGTCGTTAATGTCGGTGTTTGGTTCTTCTTCGGAAGGTGGTGGTGGTTGTTCAGGTGTTCTTCGGTAAACATGCTTTACGGTCGTCACTCCACCGCTAACGATCCCCAGATAGGGTATGTATGGGGACAGCTTTCCCACCACACTTTTGACATCACTTCTGAACAGTTTGTCCTGATTTAATTCCGTCTTCAGCTCTTCCCCACTGTCCACCATGTTGATGGCTTCCATAAGACCGGAAAATTTATCGATCAGGGCTTCCGCCAGCAGGATGTTTGCCTTTTCCCTTTGTGCAACGATGTAGTCCTTCCGGACTTTCATGATGACTTTGTCAGACGCTTTCCTAAGATATTTTTCAGACTGGGTAATCTCCCCTGCGTTGGACAGGCGGATAAGCTCCGCCCTATAGTCTTCAATCTCCGTATTTTCCGGTAATTCCGGTTCCATCTCTTTTTATTATAACATCGGAATCTTTTTCTCGTGATTGAACAGATGAACCAGGTTTACCTCAAGATGAGCGTATTTCTTTTCCTTCAGCTTTTCCTTAATAGATCTCATTTCCGCGCTGTCAACAAAAAGATATTCGTCCAAAATAATCTAACCTGCCTATTCGGATTATATAATGTTACCAAATTTCGAAATATTTTGTCGCTGCAATAATCATGTTGAATGGCATTTTATTTTCCGGTTAAATAAAAATGGGATGCTTGTCCACAAAACCCGAAATCACAAACGGGGCGAAGTACAACAAGAACCACCGAAAAAGAAAAATGTTTAGCCTGGGTATTGGCATTGAACGAGGAGACATCACGATGAGCGCACATACTCAAATCGGTTACGTCAGCGCAATGGTAAAAAAATATGATAAACAAAATGATGAAAGTACCACAGAAACTGATGTGGCTGTGCCTGATCAGCTGCCTATTGATCCCGATAACGGTTGAAGTTCTTCTCGTCATCATTACCTTAAAACTATTATTTCAATTTAATGCTTAGCGGAACATTAAAATTACTCAATATACTCCCATCCTAGTGTCTGAAATATTTTCTTACACCGATCGTGGGGAATCTTACCTTTAGGAATCTTAAGTAAAGACTCGTCTATCTCTATGTTGAGTCTTTTACATATTTGATAAGTTAGGATGTTAAGGTTAGAAAGCTTACTACCCTTAGGTTCCTCTGCATTATAAACCTCCTCAATATTTTTATGATCTCAAATTTATCTCCTCCTGATAAAACAAAATCTGTTATATTCTTCCTGCGACAAAAATTCTCATACCTATAACTAATCCTACTTTTGTCCTGACTTCTTGGAATTGCTGTGCCCCAACAATTATACCCAGGAACAAAAACGGGATTAGTTTCCAGTCCGCACGAATCGCATGTCATTACTCCGGAAAGGTTCACAAATTGATGCTTACGTCTTTTAAAGCACAACTGCTGATCGCTCGCTTCAACATTAGGCTGCTCGTTAACCCCTTTAATACCCATCAAATCTAAGTACTCCTTTTCCGATTGTCTGAAAAGATACATACATCTTCATCCCGTCCGGAAAGACCCAAGTTCGACCGATGTTCCTTTTCCAATTGTTTGAGAAAATCCATGTTTTTTTATTTTTATATAGGAAAGTCCTCATCTTTAAACCGTTCACCGGTGGGAAGACCTCGGGAAGACCTTGGGAAGACTTTGGGAAGACCTTGGGAAGACTCCGGGAAGACCTTGGGAAGACTCCGGGAAGACCTCGGGAAGACCTTGGGAAGACCGGAAAGACTTTGGAAAGACTTCGGGAAGCATGTCGCAGGCGCGCGGGGCGGAAGTTCGCGCATGAGGGGGGGGGAGGGTCCTGGAAATTGACTGTCAGCGGTGGTGCGCGGGAGGGGGAAAAGGGTTCGGTAGGCTGATGGTTCCGAGAGGGGTGCGAGGGATTGTGGGGCTTTTGGGAAACCGGAAGTGACGTCATATTTTTTTCCCAGTAAAACGAAATTCCAGGAATTAAATTGGGAACGGGGAATTCCCCTTTTGGGCATGCCTGGGCAAGCCTAATTTGCGGCAAACTGGGCGCAATTGCGAAAAGGGTCCAGAACCTATCATTATACACTACTTGTTAATATTATCGATTAAATATGATAGCAATGATTTTTTCTGTGTTTGTGTAACGTACTCAGGTGAATATGATGCTTGTGATGTTACTCTGAGTGTATATCCACACCGGGCAAACTTGAAAAATATGCCTGGCTACGGTGGGAATCGAACCTACGACCTTTGGAACTCGAACCGACCTGACCGCGTAGCTCAACTGGCAGAGCATTGGGCTGGTATTCCAAAGGTCGAAGTTCGATTCCCACCGCGGTCAGGCATATTTTTCAAGGTTGCCCGGTGTGGATATATACACTCAGAGTAACATGACAAGCATCATATTCACCTGAGTACGTTACACTAACACAGAAAAAATCATGATTATTAGATTGCATTGATATCGAAGGAACTAGGCTCGGTTCCGAAATATCGCATACTCGAACCGGCCTGACCGCGTAGCTGAGTTGGCAGAGCATTGGGCTGGTATTCCAAAGGTCGTAGGTTCGATTCCCACCGTGGTCAGGCTTATTTTTCAAGCTTGCCCGGTGTGGATATACACTCAGAGTAACATCACAAGCATTATGACAGCAATGTTCCAACATATAGTTATGGGATAAAACGCGAAAATTGTTTGCCGAAGAATATAGCTTCGATCTATATTCTATAGAGTGGTTTAGCGTGGAAAGAACGCGTAAAGGCAAGAAATTTTATACACAGCTCAACAACATAGCTATTTTAAACCACAGTTAATAGACTGAGATGGTTAGGAGAGCCGGCAAACTTCAGAGCAAAATCGCAGCGGGCGGCATTTATGTCGAGGCACAAAGGAAATAAATATCACGTGCACAGGAAAGAGAACACGCTTCAAAGATTTATATAAGATCGTATTACAGTTTTGCTGATTTTCTCAAATATATCGAAACGTTTCTTAATCCTGTAGCCGAAATCTTCGTTTTAGGATAGTTTTATGTGAGTAAGACGATGGAGAAAAGTTTGGAGGCGATTGAATCTATCCCTGAGCGTGTAGAGGCAGAAATCGAAGGAAATAGGAGCGTACCCGATGAGTTGCCATTTGTTGACGAAGGGGATGATGAAGAATCTAGCTCGCCTTTTCATTTTGAAATCACCATGGCCGTTATGGACGAAGACGAGGAGGCCGTTGAAAACGTTTTTGTTGAAGCTGCTACGGAGATAGTGGGCGAAAAAATGTTTCCATGCGAAAATTGCGAAAAGATTTGTAAATCGAAAGCTAGCCTAACGAGGCATGTAAACGCAAAGCATGGCAGCAAAGCCACAGCAAATGCAAACATTCCTTCGCTTAAGAAAGATGAACTTACGTCTATCATGAATAAAGTAAAAGCAAAGATAACAAAGGAGGGTTATTGGGACACAGGAATAACTTCGGATTTGGTAAAAGTAACTTCGAACGATAACCTTTACGAAGCTGTCTCGCCAGTTTATCAACGATTTTGTAAGAAACGAAATCAAGATAATTTTCTCATCGAATTTTATGAGCTTATTCCCAAGTCATCTGCCCTCCTGAAAGGCAAAAACCAGCCACTTTGTAGCCTGGTTATGATAAGCATATCTGATCACCTAGTAGCTTTGTTCAAGTCCACCAGTGGAAAGCAGAAGTCTGGCACTTCAAGTGAAAGCACAGAGCATCTAACAGAACTAAGCGAACATGAACGTGGACCCTTATCATATATTGCTGGCTACGTATTGGCGAAATTACAAAAACAGTGCTCGAGTAAACCAAATGAAGAGCTCCAGGTTATGTTACAGAGCATGAAACGTCCCAGTGTTGAGAACACATATATTGCCACGCGAAGTAGAGGTGGACTAGTGACACCATGTAGTGATCTAGTGCAAATCTTGGAGGTTGTGGAAATAGTATTTAGACAGTTTATTGCCCAGCAAACATCAGTGGTTAGTACTATTCCATGTGATACATTATGTAATGAAGCATTGGAGTCACCATTGCTTAAGTCACTGTGGGAAAACATTTTGCTTGGATGCAAGGACTTGCCGAAACAAACTACCAAGCTTTGTCATGAAAACATTATTAAACTTTATATAAAGGTTCGCAGTTTTTCCTATGCTAGAGATTACATCAGCAAATTTAAAATTAAGCAAAAAGCAGCAAAGAGCAAAGCACTGCGGAAAGAACTTAAAAGGCATAATGTTGATAAGTAACTCACTCACTGTCTGTTTTGTCCCTGAGGAGGGATTGCAGAATGCAGAATACCAGTCCACTTTTGATAGCTTGTTTAATTAAACAAATAAATGAAATAAAAAATTATTTCAAAACAAAAAACAAAGAACTTAGAACTTATAGAACTTATTTATTAGAACTTAGTTTCAAAGAACTTATTATTTCAAAACAGTTCACAGTTAAAATTCAAAGACAAAACTCCAAGAATATTTTGCTGTTATTAAATACAATGCAAGTCTTTGAAGAACGAAGCATTTGAAATTGGCATATTTTCCTCATTTTGCCATGTTTACAAGGAAATAACAGGTGTAATATGTCAAAGTGGATGGGTATTCTGCAATTTAGCTGTCCCAGAGCCTGTAAATAAAAAATCCTGCTCCTTCAAGGCATTTCTTTTTCTCACATGTACTTTGCTAGTAATTGTTCACATCTTTAGCTTTCTAGGTAATAATGTAATAAAATGTTCCATTAAGACATAATTTTGTTCAATGATCTCTACCCTTTATGTCAACAACAAAAATATATGCTATCAGGGCTTCAAATTTGTGGTATCCCGATATCCCAGCGATAGCAGATTTTAAATTTGGATACTGGAAATCACCAGCTCAGTATCCCGAGATCGAGATACTGAAAAAGTTTTGTCCACAACTGAAATTTAAAATGGCTTGGAAAAATCCTTTTCATTGGTATCACTAGTGAACGAAAAGATGTTTTGCAAATGTGGGATACTAGACTTTCTGGGTGGATACCAGATTTGTCGCTAGTATCCCAATGGATACTCAGGAAAAATTCAAATTTGAAGCCCTGTACTATTATACAACTATATGCTATATATGTTAATAAATGAGCCCTTTTCATGTAAGGCATGAC